>JAZGSX010000230.1:0-10084 GCA_039519185.1 Astragalus membranaceus | reverse complement strand
TTCCGAGTTCGTACCAGTTCGTACGATTTCGTACCTGTTTGTACCATTTCATACCATTTCGTTTGATTTCGTACCAGTTTGGACCAAATCGTATGATTTGGCCCATATTGTATAAACTAGTACGATTTCGTACCATTTTTTCGAGTTTGTTCTAGTTCATACCCTTTCGTACGATTTCGTACCTATTAATACCATTTCGTGGGATTTCGTACCAGTTCGGACCAAAGTGTACAATTTGGCCCATATTGTACATAATCGGACGAGTTCGTACCTGTTTGTTCCATTTCATACCATTTCGTGTGATTTCGTACCAGTTAGGACCAAATCGTACGATTTGGCCCATATTGTACAATCTTGTATGGGTTCGTACCAGTTCGTACGATTTCGTACCTGTTTGTCCATTTCATACCATTTCGTGTGATTTCGTACCAGGTCAGACCAAATCGTACGATTTGGCCCATATTGTATAAACTAGTACGATTTCGAACCATTTTTTCGAGTTTGTACTATTCCTACGATTTCGTACCTGTTCGTACTAGTTTCGACTAAATCTTACATTTTGGCCCATACTATTCATACCATTTCGTACGATTTCGTACCCGTTTGTACTAGTTTCGACCAAATCATACAATTTGGCCCATATTGTACTAACTCGTACGAGTTCGTACCATTTTTACGAGTACGTACCAGTTCGTACAATTTCGTGCCTGTTTGTACCATTTCATACCATTTCGTATGATTTCGTACCAGTTCGGACCAAGTTGTACGATTTGGCCCATATTGTACAAACTCGTACAAGTTCGTACCAGTTCGTACGATTTCGTCCCAGTTTATACCATTTCATACCATTTCGTGTGATTTCGTACCAGTTCGGGCCAAATCGTACTATTTGGCCCTTATTGTACAAACTCGTACGAGTTCATACTAGTTCGTACGATTTTGTACCTATTTGTTCCATTTCATTCCATTTTGTTTATTTTCGTACCAGTTCGGACCAAATCGTACGATTCGGCCCATATTGTATAAACTGGTACGATTTCGTACCATTTTTTCGAGTTCGTACTAGTTCATACCATTTCGTACGATTTCGTACCTGTTAATACCATTTCGTGGGATTTCGTAACAGTTCGGACCAAATCGTACGATTTGGCCCATATTGTACATACTCGTACGAGTTCGTACCATTTTTTCGAGTTCATACTAGTTCATACCATTTCGTACGATTTCGTACCTGTTCATACCCTTTCGTGTGATTTCGTACCAGTTCGGACCAAAGTGTACAATTTGGCCTATATATTACATAATCGGGCGAGTTCGTACCTATTTGTTCCATTTCATACCATTTCGTGTGATTTCGTACCAGTTCGGACCAAATCGTACGATTTGGCCCATATTGTATAAACTGGTACGAGTTCGTACCATTTTTTCGAGTTCGTACCAGTTCGTACGATTTCGTACCTGTTTGTACCATTTCATACCATTTCGTATGATTTCGTACAAGTTCGGACCAAATCGTACGATTTGGCCCATATTGTATAAACTAGTACGATTTCGTACCATTTTTTCGTGTTCGTACTAGTTCAAACCATTTCGTACCAATTAATACCATTTCGTGGGATTTCGTACTAGTTCGGACCAAATCGTACGATTTGGCACATGTTGTACATACTGGTACGAGTTCGTACCATTTTTTCAAGTTCATACTAGTTCATACCATTTCGTACGATTTCGTACCTGTTCATACCATTTCGTGTGATTTCGTACCAGTTCGGACCAAAGTGTACAATTTGGCCCATATTGTATAAACTGGTACGATTTCGTACCATTTTTTTGAGTTCGTACCAGTTCGTATGATTTCGTACCTGTTTGTACCATTTCAAACCATTTCGTATGATTTCGTACCAGTTCGGACCAAATCGTACGATTTGGCCCATATTGTATAAACTGGTACGATTTCGTACCATTTTTTCGAGTTCGTACTAGTTCATACCATTTCGTACGATTTCGTACCTGTTAATACCATTTCGTTGGATTTCGTACCAGTTCGGACCAAATCGTACGATTTGGCCCATATTGTACAAACTCATACAAGTTCGTACCAGTTCGTACGATTTCGTCCCAGTTTATACCATTTCATACCATTTCGTGTGATTTCGTACCAGTTCGGGCCAAATCGTACTATTTGGCCCTTATTGTACAAACTCGTACGAGTTCATACTAGTTCGTACGATTTTGTACCTATTTGTTCCATTTCATTCCATTTTGTTTATTTTCGTACCAGTTCGGACCAAATCGTACGATTCGGCCCATATTGTATGAACTGGTACGATTTCGTACCATTTTTTCGAAGTCGTACTAGTTCATACCATTTCGTACGATTTCGTACCTGTTTGCACCATTTCATACCATTTCGTATGATTTCGTACCAGTTCGGACCAAATCGTACGATTTGGCCCATATTGTATAAACTGGTACGATTTCGTACCATTTTTTCGAGTTCGTACTAGTTCATACCATTTCGTACGATTTCGTACCTGTTAATACCATTTCGTTGGATTTCGTACCAGTTCGGACCAAAGTGTACAATTTGGCCCATATTGTATAAACTGGTACGATTTCGTACCATTTTTTTGAGTTCGTACCAGTTCGTTCGATTTCGTACCTGTTTGCACCATTTCATACCATTTCGTATGATTTCGTACCAGTTCGGACCAAATCGTACGATTTGGCCCATATTGTATAAACTGGTACGATTTCGTACCATTTTTTCGAGTTCGTACTAGTTCATACCATTTCGTACGATTCGTACCTGTAAATACCATTTCGTTGGATTTCGTACCAGTTCGGACCAAAGTGTACAATTTGGCCCATATTGTACATACTCGAAATCGTACGATTTGGCCCATATTGTACCTGTTTGTTCCATTTCATACCATTTCGTGTGATTTCGTACCAGTTCGGACCAAATCGTACGATTTGGCCCATATTGTATAAAATGGTACGAGTTCGTACCATTTTTCCGAGTTCGTACCAGTTCGTACGATTTCGTACCTGTTTGTACCATTTCATACCATTTCGTTTGATTTCGTACCAGTTTGGACCAAATCGTATGATTTGGCCCATATTGTATAAACTAGTACGATTTCGTACCATTTTTTCGAGTTTGTTCTAGTTCATACCCTTTCGTACGATTTCGTACCTATTAATACCATTTCGTGGGATTTCGTACCAGTTCGGACCAAAGTGTACAATTTGGCCCATATTGTACATAATCGGACGAGTTCGTACCTGTTTGTTCCATTTCATACCATTTCGTGTGATTTCGTACCAGTTAGGACCAAATCGTACGATTTGGCCCATATTGTACAATCTTGTATGGGTTCGTACCAGTTCGTACGATTTCGTACCTGTTTGTCCATTTCATACCATTTCGTGTGATTTCGTACCAGGTCAGACCAAATCGTACGATTTGGCCCATATTGTATAAACTAGTACGATTTCGAACCATTTTTTCGAGTTTGTACTATTCCTACGATTTCGTACCTGTTCGTACTAGTTTCGACTAAATCTTACATTTTGGCCCATACTATTCATACCATTTCGTACGATTTCGTACCCGTTTGTACTAGTTTCGACCAAATCATACAATTTGGCCCATATTGTACTAACTCGTACGTGTTCGTACCATTTTTACGAGTACGTACCAGTTCGTACAATTTCGTGCCTGTTTGTACCATTTCATACCATTTCGTATGATTTCGTACCAGTTCGGACCAAATTGTACGATTTGGCCCATATTGTACAAACTCGTACAAGTTCGTACCAGTTCGTACGATTTCGTCCCAGTTTATACCATTTCATACCATTTCGTGTGATTTCGTACCAGTTCGGGCCAAATCGTACTATTTGGCCCTTATTGTACAAACTCGTACGAGTTCATACTAGTTCGTACGATTTTGTACCTATTTGTTCCATTTCATTCCATTTTGTTTATTTTCGTACCAGTTCGGACCAAATCGTACGATTCGGCCCATATTGTATAAACTGGTACGATTTCGTACCATTTTTTCGAAGTCGTACTAGTTCATACCATTTCGTACGATTTCGTACCTGTTTGCACCATTTCATACCATTTCGTATGATTTCGTACCAGTTCGGACCAAATCGTACGATTTGGCCCATAATGTATAAACTGGTACGATTTCGTACCATTTTTTCGAGTTCGTACTAGTTCATACCATTTCGTACGATTTCGTACCTGTTAATACCATTTCGTTGGATTTCGTACCAGTTCGGACCAAAGTGTACAATTTGGCCCATATTGTATAAACTGGTACGATTTCGTACCATTTTTTTTGAGTTCATACCAGTTCGTACGATTTCGTACCTGTTTGCACCATTTCATACCATTTCGTATGATTTCGTACCAGTTCGGACCAAATCGTACGATTTGGCCCATATTGTATAAACCGGTACGATTTCGTACCATTTTTTCGAGTTCGTACTAGTTCATACCATTTCGTACGATTCGTACCTGTAAATACCATTTCGTTGGATTTCGTACCAGTTCGGACCAAAGTGTACAATTTGGCCCATATTGTACATACTCGATATCGTACGATTTGGCTCATATTGTACCTGTTTGTTCCATTTCATTCCATTTCGTGTGATTTCGTACCAGTTCGGACCAAATCGTACGATTTGGCCCATATTGTATAAAATGGTACGAACTCGTACCATTTTTCCGAGTTCGTACCAGTTCGTACGATTTCGTACCTGTTTGTACCATTTCATACCATTTCGTTTGATTTCGTACCAGTTTGGACCAAATCGTATGATTTGGCCCATATTGTATAAACTAGTACGATTTCGTACCATTTTTTCGAGTTTGTTCTAGTTCATACCCTTTCGTACGATTTCGTACCTATTAATACCATTTCGTGGGATTTCGTACCAGTTCGGACCAAAGTGTACAATTTGGCCCATATTGTACATAATCGGACGAGTTCATACCTGTTTGTTCCATTTCATACCATTTCGTGTGATTTCGTACCAGTTAGGACCAAATCGTACGATTTGGCCCATATTGTACAATCTTGTATGGGTTCGTACCAGTTCGTACGATTTCGTACCTGTTTGTCCATTTCATACCATTTCGTGTGATTTCGTACCAGGTCAGACCAAATCGTACGATTTGGCCCATATTGTTTAAACTAGTACGATTTCGAACCATTTTTTCGAGTTTGTACTATTCCTACGATTTCGTACCTGTTCGTACTAGTTTCGACTAAATCTTACATTTTGGCCCATACTATTCATACCATTTCGTACGATTTCGTACCCGTTTGTACTAGTTTCGACCAAATCATACAATTTGGCCCATATTGTACTAACTCGTACGAGTTCGTACCATTTTTACGAGTACGTACCAGTTCGTACAATTTCGTGCCTGTTTGTACCATTTCATACCATTTCGTATGATTTCGTACCAGTTCGGACCAAGTTGTACGATTTGGCCCATATTGTACAAACTCGTACAAGTTCGTACCAGTTCGTACGATTTCGTCCCAGTTTATATCATTTCATACCATTTCGTGTGATTTCGTACCAGTTCGGGCCAAATCGTACTATTTGGCCCTTATTGTACAAACTCGTACGAGTTCATACTAGTTCGTACGATTTTGTACCTATTTGTTCCATTTCATTCCATTTTGTTTATTTTCGTACCAGTTCGGACCAAATCGTACGATTCGGCCCATATTGTATAAACTGGTACGATTTCGTACCATTTTTTCGAGTTCGTACTAGTTCATACCATTTCGTACGATTTCGTACCTGTTAATACCATTTCGTGGGATTTCGTAACAGTTCGGACCAAATCGTACGATTTGGCCCATATTGTACATACTCGTACGAGTTCGTACCATTTTTTCGAGTTCATACTAGTTCATACCATTTCGTACGATTTCGTACCTGTTCATACCCTTTCGTGTGATTTCGTACCAGTTCGGACCAAAGTGTACAATTTGGCCTATATATTACATAATCGGGCGAGTTCGTACCTATTTGTTCCATTTCATACCATTTCGTGTGATTTCGTACCAGTTCGGACCAAATCGTACGATTTGGCCCATATTGTATAAACTGGTACGAGTTCGTACCATTTTTTCGAGTTCGTACCAGTTCGTACGATTTCGTACCTGTTTGTACCATTTCATACCATTTCGTATGATTTCGTACAAGTTCGGACCAAATCGTACGATTTGGCCCATATTGTATAAACTAGTACGATTTCGTACCATTTTTTCGAGTTCGTACTAGTTCAAACCATTTCGTACCAATTAATACCATTTCGTGGGATTTCGTACTAGTTCGGACCAAATCGTACGATTTGGCACATGTTGTACATACTGGTACGATTTCGTACCATTTTTTTTGAGTTCGTACCAGTTCGTACGATTTCGTACCTGTTTGCACCATTTCATACCATTTCGTATGATTTCGTACCAGTTCGGACCAAATCGTACGATTTGGCCCATATTGTATAAACTGGTACGATTTCGTACCATTTTTTCGAGTTCGTACTAGTTCATACCATTTCGTACGATTCGTACCTGTAAATACCATTTCGTTGGATTTCGTACCAGTTCGGACCAAAGTGTACAATTTGGCCCATATTGTACATACTCGAAATCGTACGATTTGGCCCATATTGTACCTGTTTGTTCCATTTCATACCATTTCGTGTGATTTCGTACCAGTTCGGACCAAATCGTACGATTTGGCCCATATTGTATAAAATGGTACGAGTTCGTACCATTTTTCCGAGTTCGTACCAGTTCGTACGATTTCGTACCTGTTTGTACCATTTCATACCATTTCGTTTGATTTCGTACCAGTTTGGACCAAATCGTATGATTTGGCCCATATTGTATAAACTAGTACGATTTCGTACCATTTTTTCGAGTTTGTTCTAGTTCATACCCTTTCGTACGATTTCGTACCTATTAATACCATTTCGTGGGATTTCGTACCAGTTCGGACCAAAGTGTACAATTTGGCCCATATTGTACATAATCGGACGAGTTCGTACCTGTTTGTTCCATTTCATACCATTTCGTGTGATTTCGTACCAGTTAGGACCAAATCGTACGATTTGGCCCATATTGTACAATCTTGTATGGGTTCGTACCAGTTCGTACGATTTCGTACCTGTTTGTCCATTTCATACCATTTCGTGTGATTTCGTACCAGGTCAGACCAAATCGTACGATTTGGCCCATATTGTATAAACTAGTACGATTTCGAACCATTTTTTCGAGTTTGTACTATTCCTACGATTTCGTACCTGTTCGTACTAGTTTCGACTAAATCTTACATTTTGGCCCATACTATTCATACCATTTCGTACGATTTCGTACCCGTTTGTACTAGTTTCGACCAAATCATACAATTTGGCCCATATTGTACTAACTCGTACGAGTTCGTACCATTTTTACGAGTACGTACCAGTTCGTACAATTTCGTGCCTGTTTGTACCATTTCATACCATTTCGTATGATTTCGTACCAGTTCGGACCAAATTGTACGATTTGGCCCATATTGTACAAACTCGTACAAGTTCGTACCAGTTCGTACGATTTCGTCCCAGTTTATACCATTTCATACCATTTCGTGTGATTTCGTACCAGTTCGGGCCAAATCGTACTATTTGGCCCTTATTGTACAAACTCGTACGAGTTCATACTAGTTCGTACGATTTTGTACCTATTTGTTCGATTTCATTCCATTTTGTTTATTTTCGTACCAGTTCGGACCAAATCGTACGATTCGGCCCATATTGTATAAACTGGTACGATTTCGTACCATTTTTTCGAGTTCGTACTAGTTCATACCATTTCGTACGATTTCGTACCTGTTAATACCATTTCGTGGGATTTCGTAACAGTTCGGACCAAATCGTACGATTTGGCCCATATTGTACATACTCGTACGAGTTCGTACCATTTTTTCGAGTTCATACTAGTTCATACCATTTCGTACGATTTCGTACCTGTTCATACCCTTTCGTGTGATTTCGTACCAGTTCGGACCAAAGTGTACAATTTGGCCTATATATTACATAATCGGGCGAGTTCGTACCTATTTGTTCCATTTCATACCATTTCGTGTGATTTCGTACCAGTTCGGACCAAATCGTACGATTTGGCCCATATTGTATAAACTGGTACGAGTTCGTACCATTTTTTCGAGTTCGTACCAGTTCGTACGATTTCGTACCTGTTTGTACCATTTCATACCATTTCGTATGATTTCGTACAAGTTCGGACCAAATCGTACGATTTGGCCCATATTGTATAAACTAGTACGATTTCGTACCATTTTTTCGAGTTCGTACTAGTTCATACCATTTCGTACCAATTAATACCATTTCGTGGGATTTCGTACCAGTTCGGACCAAATCGTACGATTTGGCCCATATTGTACATACTGGTACGAGTTCGTACCATTTTTTCAAGTTCATACTAGTTCATACCATTTCGTACGATTTCGTACCTGTTCATACCATTTCGTGTGATTTCGTACCAGTTCGGACCAAAGTGTACAATTTGGCCCATATTGTATAAACTGGTACGATTTCGTACCATTTTTTTGAGTTCGTACCAGTTCGTATGATTTCGTACCTGTTTGTACCATTTCAAACCATTTCGTATGATTTCGTACCAGTTCGGACCAAATCGTACGATTTGGCCCATATTGTATAAACTGGTACGATTTCGTACCATTTTTTCGAGTTCGTACTAGTTCATACCATTTCGTACGATTTCGTACCTGTTAATACCATTTCGTTGGATTTCGTACCAGTTCGGACCAAATCGTACGATTTGGCCCATATTGTCCAAACTCATACAAGTTCGTACCAGTTCGTACGATTTCGTCCCAGTTTATACCATTTCATACCATTTCGTGTGATTTCGTACCAGTTCGGGCCAAATCGTACTATTTGGCCCTTATTGTACAAACTCGTACGAGTTCATACTAGTTCGTACGATTTTGTACCTATTTGTTCCATTTCATTCCATTTTGTTTATTTTCGTACCAGTTCGGACCAAATCGTACGATTCGGCCCATATTGTATAAACTGGTACGATTTCGTACCATTTTTTCGAAGTCGTACTAGTTCATACCATTTCGTACGATTTCGTACCTGTTTGCACCATTTCATACCATTTCGTATGATTTCGTACCAGTTCGGACCAAATCGTACGATTTGGCCCATATTGTATAAACTGGTACGATTTCGTACCATTTTTTCGAGTTCGTACTAGTTCATACCATTTCATACGATTTCGTACCTGTTAATACCATTTCGTTGGATTTCGTACCAGTTCGGACCAAAGTGTACAATTTGGCCCATATTGTATAAACTGGTACGATTTCGTACCATTTTTTTTGAGTTCGTACCAGTTCGTACGATTTCGTACCTGTTTGCACCATTTCATACCATTTCGTATGATTTCGTACCAGTTCGGACCAAATCGTACGATTTGGCCCATATTGTATAAACTGGTACGATTTCGTACCATTTTTTCGAGTTCGTACTAGTTCATACCATTTCGTACGATTCGTACCTGTAAATACCATTTCGTTGGATTTCGTACCAGTTCGGACCAAAGTGTACAATTTGGCCCATATTGTACATACTCGAAATCGTACGATTTGGCCCATATTGTACCTGTTTGTTCCATTTCATACCATTTCGTGTGATTTCGTACCAGTTCGGACCAAATCGTACGATTTGGCCCATATTGTATAAAATGGTACGAGTTCGTACCATTTTTCCGAGTTCGTACCAGTTCGTACGATTTCGTACCTGTTTGTACCATTTCATACCATTTTGTTTGATTTCGTACCAGTTTGGACCAAATCGTATGATTTGGCCCATATTGTATAAACTAGTACGATTTCGTACCATTTTTTCGAGTTTGTTCTAGTTCATACCCTTTCGTACGATTTCGTACCTATTAATACCATTTCGTGGGATTTCGTACCAGTTCGGACCAAAGTGTACAATTTGGCCCAT
>JAZGSX010000229.1:0-10171 GCA_039519185.1 Astragalus membranaceus | reverse complement strand
AATAGCATCGAAAGAGATTCAATGTTAGTTAAATTTAAAATTACTTATGTTTTGGTTCCACACTATTTGTCTTTAGTCCACACTTTGTTCATGTGATCTGAGTTTAGTGCCACACTTTGTTTGAGTTTATTTTTCATGTATAAGTTAATTATTTCATGACTCAACAATATGCTATGCCTTCCAAATGGACAGGCAATATTCTACTGATATTGATCCTTTATGAAATATGCAGTTCTTGCTGAATGGAAGCCCCCTGTTTATGATAATGAGCATGGTATAATTCTTGTAACTGCTACAACACGCCGTAATTCACCAAATGTAAGTATGATGTTTGTATACTTTTTAAATTTGAAAGATAAGGTTGTTACTTTGGTTATGGTTTAAATATGTTTTTTTTGTTCCCTGTATTATGCTCGGGTTTTCATTTTGGTCCATGAAGTTTTTGTTTTGAGTGGTCTTTTAAATTTTTTGTTTCATTTTGTTCCTTGTTATTTTGTTTTAGTCCCTATAATATACTCTTTTTATTATGTCCTGTAAATATACTTTTCTTTATCTTGGTCTACATAATATACTTTATACTGGGTTGAATCGAACACAAACCAAATGATACAAGGGCAAAAAAAAAATATTATAATCATTTATTTCCTTCCAAAAAGCTTATTGATAATCATTTAGATTATGGGTAGAGCAAGAGAGAGCAGTAGTGGGTTGTCATTATGTATCTGTAAAGATAAATATGAAGCAAGCATGAATGCCATCACCGACTTCAGCGCCCCTTTCCTTGAATGAGTCACAACTCACCAGAAAGAGAAACATGGAAAAGTTAAGTTTTTTGTGCTATTTAATTGCAGAGTTTCTTTCAATCACCACTGAAGTGTCCCCTACATTCTTCTAATTATGCCTTGATTTGCATGGTATGTTACATAATTTGTTGGCATATTAAGATTAGAGAGAAGGTAAATTAGCTTTAGTACTATTGATTAACAGTAGATGATATTGATCCCTTGTTCTTGTTTAACTTCCACACTTTCTTCTGAAATTATTTCATTGAAAGTGGCATGGGGTTGCTTGGAAATTGGAATATATCTTTTAATGCATGAGATTCATTCAAAACCAACACAGTTCCCGTTTGATTGACATACTACTTCTAGACTGTCAAGTTGACTGTCTATTCCCTTGTTCTTTGTTTTCTTGACCAGAATTTGGATTCAAAGATTCATCACAATAATCTCCTCAATAACATACTTGCAAAGGTAAATTTCTATTCACCTCATGGGTTTTACATCTAGTGATTACTGCAAAAATCGATCAAGTCACGAGGAGTACCATTTCCAGCAGATTATATACTATCCGAACAAGGGTGGTTGTTGAACTAATCTTGAATTTGGATAAGTTAATCCTCAGATCAATATCAATCTATATTATGTGAGAGGGGTTTTTATGAAAAAATGTAATTTCTTCTCCTTAAGTGTTTTGCTTTGGATTTAAGTGGGGTTTTTACGATTTATATGTGCAGAAACATGCGTCGATGTTTTATTACTACAGGGGGGATTATAGTACATTAAAAATTAACTGGTGCAAGCAACCATGAAGAAACTGTAGTTAACATTTTTTCGTGCTAATATCCTGTCATTTTACATAATATTTCTTACAGCTTATCACAAAAATGTCGTTATTTGGGCTGATGCAGATTGAAGGCAATAATGCAAAAGCAGATGATGCAATCATGCTTGACAAAGATGGTTATATATCTGAAACCAATGCAACAAACATCGTATGTCATCAACTTTGCCTCAATATTTAGAAATGTCTTTGTTCTCTTTTTGATTATTATATGTTAGGGTTTGCCATGTAGCAGGGAGTTTTCTCAGAGTTCAAGTCCTCGCTACAACATAAAAAAAAAAACTTAGCATTGATAATTTTATATTGATGGCATATCAGTCAATTTAATGTGTGGCTTATGTAGAATCACCTTCCTACTTAATAATGTAAATGTACAGTGAATATGTTGGCTCCTGTTCATTTTCTCCCTAAGCTCGCAACTCAAAACAGTAGTGAAATCCTATCAAATCTCATTTTTTGAGAATTGAGAGGGATTATAAAATTTTCCTTTCATTTTTCTTTTCATAAGGGTTTGATAGCAAGTAGCAACTGACAATGATAGACTACATGTACATTTCCACTAATACATTACTTGCTCTACTTTGCGTAGTTCATAGTTAAAAAGGGCCGTGTTTTGACACCACATGCTGATTACTGTCTTCCAGGCATTACTCGAGGAACTGTAAGTCATGTAGATTCACTTTGTTTATATACGAATTTATATTTCTTAAATATGAATCATATTTGAGTTATAAGCCTTGTTCAATTTCTTAATATAATAGTAGCAAAGGTGAAAGTGAATAACAACAACAACAAAGGCCTTTTCCCACCAAGTGATATTAGTTATATAGATTGAATGATGCTTTTGAATATATTCAAAAAAAAAAAGATTGAATGATGTCATATACTCATATTGTTTTATCAGGAATTATGCAAATAATAATATATGATAACAGGTTTTCAAAATGCATGACTTGCATGACTGACATCTGGTTAAACTCTGAGACTTAGGAATTAAATGAAGGTGTTGGACAATATGATGTACTTTAATAATCAGGGACCTTGGAATCTTGGATTAGTACACCACTTAAATATGAGTATAATATAATAAATTGTTTATCCATCTTTAAAAAGGCCATGAGATTAAGATGTATTATTATCATGTGTTGGAACGCCAGTCTAAGATGGCTTCCAAACACCCTTTTTAAGTACTAGTAGTACCCATGTTCAACATCTTAATTTATTTATCAGCAAGAGGAGCACCACTTTGGTGGCATAAAACAAAATTTTGAAGAAAAAGTAGTAGATATAAATGAAAATTAACTTTGTATTTTCATTCGGTAGGTGTTAGATTTTTTTCTCATTGAAATTTTAAATTATGTCCATTGTTGTATTCTGGCACTTAAGGAACTTGGCTGTTTTACAATTTAAGGTCATGGATCTTGTGGTGAAGGAGCAGTTTATCTTAGAAGAGCGGAGAATCAGCCTGTCAGAAGCGCATACCGCAGATGAGGTTCACCTGGCTATAATATATGCATACTTCTACAAAAATCTGTTGAATTTTTTTCAAATTGAATAATATTTGTTGCCGACTTATGGAAATGGCGGTCCACAGTAAGTACTTGTCATAGCACAAGACAGCATTTATTATGGAATTGAAGTTCATTGAAAATAATATATTAATATTGTACCCCTGCCATATTAACCTAATTAAATTGCTTTCTGATTTTTACAGTCTATCTAGGGAATGCCTAGCAAAATTGAAGTTCACTCCAATATGAGATTCAGTTGTTTTATTTGCATTATTACATGGTCATAATACAAATATATTAAGAATCTGTAACTTTTGCTCTTTGCACTGAATAGCCGTCAATGTGTTCCCATACTTCCATTCCTCTTTCTTTCACTTTGCCTTACCCTCTCCTTTTGTTTAAATATTCATATTTATGTTTTGAGTTATGACTAGAAGGTTGCCTTGCAGATATGGACGACAGGAACAATGGGTGAACTAAGCCCAGTAAGTGCCTCATACTTTCGAATTTTGTCTTAATTATGTTATCTGACATAAGATATTACTCAGTTTTTATTTTATATTCATCCTAGTTTGCTCAAGGGTTATTTTCCTCATTTAGAATATTGATCAAGTCCTTTCCTTATCAAACCCACAGAGGCTTGTCCTAATAGAATAGAATATTGATATGTTGCTAGCAAGTCTCAGAGCAAATTAATTAGCCTGAATAATTTATTTATTTTTACAAGATTAGCCTGGACAATATAAGTACTAAGTACACCTTGGTGAAAATGAATGGTGGAAATGTTCAATCTCTTTAGAGACTGAACATGCCCAACTCAGGATTTAGTTGATGAAATGCTCAGCAGCCTTTGGCCTTCAATCCATTTTCTGCTATTGAATTATGAATCCCAATCCCTTTGGAACTAATTGACAAGCCTTACACATGTTATTAGCACAAGGACATAGAAATTTTGATATGCATTTAACTTAGCTTCTTGCACTATTTAGTTGATAGTTATTTGCTCATATATATGATGTGCAATAACTTTTGGGTACCCCACCTTCAGGTAGTTAAGGTTGATGGACGCACTATTGGTGATGGAAAGGTAGGGCCGATAACTAGAAAATTGCAAGCTGCTTATAAAAAGTTGACTGAACAGTCTGGTATACCAATACAGAACTACCTGGAGACTTAAGAGGTATAGATTTTTTTCCTTATACTCTCTCACACCACAATTTTTGCATTTAATTTCCACAGTCCTAATTTTTTTCAACTATGCAGTTGGAACTTGAAGTAAGTGAAAATGGCTGGTTTGCCACTACTGAAAATGGCATGTATAACAACTCCATATTCAACCTTTCTGTCCAAATAAAGATTAATGCATAAAATTGTTAGGATTTTATAAATGTAATTTGAAATTTAACTTTTCATTCATATCAATTTTTGTACCCGCGCTCTAATGCTTTTCAAGGCTCCCAACCCAATCCTCCTAATATGCTTTGTGTGTATAGTATTTATCTTTTTTCTTCTTCCAGTTTTTAATCTGAAAATTATATTTTACATTTAGTTAATCAATGCATGACTGGAAATAAAAATAACTGTTTACTAATTGTATTTGTATTTGAATTTATTATTTTTTGACAATATTTAAATTGTTACTATTGAATTATATTATATGCACAAAAGTGATGCCAAACTTAGCATATATACATACAAGAACTTTTGGTAGAAGGCATAAAATCAATCCAACCATTGAACCATCTAATTTTATGATGATGTTCATGTTTACAACATTTCAGACAAACTAGACATTCGATGATATACATTTTAATATTAGATATTCACACATGCTTTGAATAACACATATACATCTAAATAAAATGCTGCAATGCTCCAAATGGTTTTAAAATTCTATAAATTTCATAGACTTGATCTATTTAAAGACGACTTTCAATTCAATAGCTGGATTGATTTAATTTATTTTCAACATAGTTCTTTAAGGCGTAATTATGTTAATTTGACACTCGGGTGGTTTTGATTTGCTAAAAAATAAGAGACCAGATTGGATAGCTTCGGTTGTACCTTGTTTGATTTGGAAACCGTACCACTGTACAACTCTCTTTCCCAAAGTTCAATTTTCTGATCACAAAATAATAATAATAATAAAAATATTATTTTTATTTTCTACTCAATAATTTTTTCTCTCTCCTCTATTCTCTCTCTCTCTCTCTCTCTCTCTCTCTCTCTCTCCTATCTCATTCTTTTCTCTCCTCTCTATCTCTCTCCTCTCACCTCTCGTATCTTTTCACCTCATAACCTCTCTCCCTCATTTCTCTCTTTCTCTCTACCTCCTCTCATCTCTCTTATATCTTCTCATCTCATGAGCTCTACGTCATCTCTTTCTCTCTCTCCCTCTCTTCTATCTTCTCTATCACACACATTTCTTTATAATGTTTTAATTATATTATAGTATATGTCATATAAAATCATTATAAACATTAGAAATACAATTATAGTAAAATTTACTGTCTAGTCCGGTACATACCTCTGTTTGCAAATCAAATGGACCCCTTGGTGTTAACTAACTCTAACTCTCTCTCTCTCTCTCTCTCTCTCTCTCACACACACACACACACACACACACACACACACACACAAACATATGACTCTTAGGATATGTTTGGGAGGGGGATTTGGGAGGGTTTTGGAGGACTTGATCTATATTTTAATATCTATTTGAGATTTTAAAAAATTGAAAGAATAACATGATAGATAATGATAAAACATTGTTAATCACACTTCATTTTTGTTTAGAAACAATTTAGAATTGAAAATCAAGCCCTCCCCTCCTAAACCCTCCATCCAAACATACCCTTAAGTAGTCATGTGATCACTTAATAATTTTTAATATTGAGACTCTCTAATTATAAAATTTCTCTCACTCTATATGCTCCATGTATGTGTTTATATATATATATATATATATATATATATATATATATGGTATTATCCATTTAATAATTTTTGGCCCCCCATTGATTCTTTGCCTAAAAACTGTTTTCTGAAATCCATGTTAATTATTGCAGTGTAGGGGGAAAGAATAAATTTGGGCCAGCCAGGCCCACCCCATGAAGTACATAAGAACTACATTTGGCATGGCTTTGTCATCCCCCATAGTCCCCAAATGTACTCAAACAACTATTTGACTCAATTTGCTGTCGACTTGCCCAACTTTATATTCTGTATTATTGGCACGTATAACTAGAGTGCAATGCAATGCAATTGCAAACGTTCCTTTCCTTCCTCCTTTTCTTATTTTCCTTGGGTTGATATAATATAATGATATCAATGAATCATGTGACCATTTAAAACCCCATTTAATTAGCAGTTGTCTCATGCAGACCAACATATTGGGTATATTTACTATTATTAGTATTATGTCGCTTTGGTTCCTTTCCATCAATTATTAGCCTCTTGCTCTTTTTCTTTTCTTCTTCTTATATACTCCCACTGTCCAATATTATACGACGTTTTCACCATTTCACACAAATTAAGAAAAGTAGTTAATTTTATATGGAGAAGATAAAGTTTGAGTTACTTTACAAAATTATCTCTCATTAATGACACTGGGAAGATAAATTAATAAAATTGAAAGAAGAGAGGTTACTAAATGAAGGGTATTATAGGAAAAAATATTAATGGTGCATTGGTATTGTAAAATGTCATATAATATGAGACAATTTTTTTTGACTAGAACGATATATAATATGGGACGGAGGGAGTATCATATCTCTTTTGGGTGATTATTGTCATTCTAATAGTGCACACTATTTATTTAATCAGAGAAAGGAAGTCACCTTTTCTAATCTGTTCATATTATTTCAGAGAAAGGAACTCCCACCCATTGCTTATCTCTTTATATATATATATATATATATATATATATATATATATATATATATATATATATATATATATATATATATATATATATCCAAGCCTAATCTTCATGTCTTGGTATAAGTGTGACTCACCAACACTTTTGCTTTAACCTCTTCCTTTTTTATCAAGCAAGCTTTGAAATAATGGGAGAGAGGATTGGAATCTAGAACACCATATTATTCCCCACAAGAGAACAACAAGGTAAAAACAAAGAGGTGTAATCAGAGTAGGAATCTTCTGAACTACAATTCCGGAACTTCTTCAACAATCGATGAATTTATACTATTTATTATATCATATTTTGCTCATCTGTCACCCTTGTAGGGTTGTTGGAGGATTCATGTGAAAACTGACATTATAAAAGTACGACAAAAACAAAAGGATGAGCTTGGGTCAAGTATCTATTACACAAATGACAAGAAAAAAAATGTGAAAATTTATATATAAGCATGATGCCAATTTATATGGGCACGTAACAAATTGTTGTTGACGTAGAATTTTTGCAATAACAAAACAAATTTAAAAGAGTATTCTAAGGCTCAAATATTGGGTGTGACAAAAATTCTGTTGGGACAGGAAAACCACACAGATACACATGGCCAACCAGGTTCTCCAACGTAGATTAGTCATCGGCCGATGGATAATGCGCACTAATAACACGATAAAAAAAGACTCAAATTTCGTCCTAAAAAGCTACACAAGTTGACAATCTCAAGACCAATTAATGATAGTCGAAATGTTCCTACATAAGTCGAAGAAATGATTTTTAACTGAATTGGAAAAAATCGCAAATTCCTACTTTTCGTTATGTTAATCTTAATCTTATCTTATCTTAATCTTATCTTAATCTTAATCTTAATCTTATCTTAATCTTAATCTTAATCTTAAGTATATACAATCAAGAACAGTCCACATGGACTATCCATGTAATCACAACAATAAAATGACGTCATTGATGACGTAATTCCACGTCAACAAATCAGTCCACATAGATGCCACCTTTTGCGGCAATTAATTACAAAAAAAAATGAATTAAAATCGCCATTAATTACACGGAATTGCCATTTAATAATTACAAGGGTTTGGAATCAGAATGAGCTGTTGCTGCGAATTACAAGCTTGAATAAAATCTGAATGCATTAAAATCGCATAGTACACTAGGATTTCCATAAGTTGAAATCGTTTATACATAAATATACCAAGCTGGAAATTTATTGACCATCAATTCATAGGATCCTTACAAATCATATTTCTTAGCCCTCTTAAATTCATATCCACAAAAGTAGTACCACCGCAATGATTTTCAAAAAAATTATGACCTTAATTAAATATCACACTCTACCATTTCAAAAAATTAAACCATCGTTGACTGTCAACAATAATTTTTCGGAAATCAAAATTATACACATTCTACTCAAATCAACATTAACTCACGTCAAAAAAACATTAACTCACCAAAAAAAACTCAAATCAACATTTAAACTAAAACCTTTCTAAAATCCTTGCTTCTGTTATGAAATAAATTCAAATAGAGCAAGAACAATAATAGAAAATGAGAAAATAATAGAGCTATTGTATTGTACTATTTAAAGGTATCTTCTACAATGTCATATGAGTCCTATTTATAGGCTAAAGCATTGTAAACTATGATTTGCATTTAACATATACAATGATGAATAATAATAATGAATAATGCCTAGGAGTTACAATTGCATTAGACATCCACTTTATTCACAATACTCCCCCTTTGATGTTTATTAAGGATACGCCTCATTAAAAACTTACTGAGAGAAAAAAATCCAGTGGGAAAAAAATCTCAGTGAAGGAAAAAGAGTACAACATCATTTGCTTGAGGGCTGCCTCGTTAAAAACCTTACCAGGAAAACCCATTGGGACAAAACCATGGTGAAGGAAAAAAGAGTGCAGTACATATTTATTTTCCCCCCTCATGCATGTAATAATCTCTAATACGACGAAGACCAATCTTCCTTGTTAACTGTTCAAAAGTTTTACTTGGCAATGACTGTCGGAAGATCTGCTAAATTTTCACAGGAGCGAATTTGTTGGATGTTAATAGCACCGCTCTTTTGAAGATCATGAGTGAAGAAGAACTTTGGTGAAATATGTTTTGTCCTATCTCCTTTAATATACCTTTCTTTCAATTGAGCAATATATACGGTGTTATCTTCATACATAGTTGTTGCAATCATTTTCTCAAAAGACAAACCACAGGTTTCTTGTATATGTTGAATTACTGACCTTAACAAAACGCATTCTCGACTTGCCTCATGTAGTGCTAAAACTTCTGCATGGTTGGATGATGTGGCTGTTATGGTTTGTTTTACAAACCTCCATGAAATGGCTGTATCACCACATGTAAACAGATAGCCTGTTTGTGATCTACCATTATGGGGGTCAGATAAATAACCTGCATCTGCATAACAAGTTAAATCTGACTTTGATTCATTTGAATAAAACAAACTCATATCCATGGTACCTCTAAGGTAACGAAGTACATGCTTGACTCCATTCCAATGTCTTTGTGTAGGTGAAGAACTATATCTTGCTAATAAATTGACAGCAAATGATATATCAGGACGTGTATAATTAGCAAGGTACATTAGTGCGCCAATTGCACTAAGATATGGTACTTCAGGACCAAGTAGTTCCCCATCCTTTTCTCGAGGTCTAAATGGATCTTTATTCACATCTAGTGGTCTTACAACCATTGGTGTACACAGTGGATGTGATTTGTCCATGTAAAACCGTTTTAGCACTTGTGCTATATAAGTTTCTTGATGTACAAGAATTCCATTTCTTAAATATTCAATTTGTAATCCCAAACAAAATTTTCTCATTCCTAAGTCCTTCATCTCGAACTCTTTCTTTAAGCAATCTATAGCTTTTGGAAGCTCTTCAGGAGTTTCAATAATATTTAAGTCATCCACATAAACAGAAATTATAGCAAATTCTTTTCCAGATCTTTTCATAAAAATGCATGGACATATGGGGTCATTTTTATATCCCTCCTTTAACAAATATTCACTAAGATGATTATACCACATGCGTCCAGATTGTTTAAATCCATAGAGAGACTTATTCAACTTGATCGA
>JAZGSX010000228.1:0-10229 GCA_039519185.1 Astragalus membranaceus | reverse complement strand
TGACGCCACACTTCTTCCGCTTTCTTACAATAATATTTTATTTTTAATCAGTAGCTTTTTTTCTTTCTTGAGTTTGATGGGCGTGAATTGATAAGAGTTTTTTTATAAGCAGTGTTAGTGGGGGTGGGGGAATGTTAGTTTATGGGATTTGAACCCGGAACCTCATTCTTGCACTCTTTTTTGTGAACTCATTTGGTATCTCTTAGCTCACCAACTGAGCTACCTATTTGGGATGTGAATTGATAAGAGTGTATTAAGGGTCTTGAATGGTGAATCAATTTATATTTCACCATATTAAAAAAAGAACATAATAAAGTGATTAGAGTGTGTAAAGGGCCTTGTATGGTGAATCCATTCATATTTCATCATATTAAAAAAGAACATAATTAAGTAGGACCACAATGAAATGTGATCGAATGGTAGTGTTTTTTTTTTCTTTTGCGTCTATTTATACATCAATAGTATAAACAAATATACACCATCAATGTGTTTTTTAAAAAAGTAGGTTTAAAAAATAGATTTGAATTTGGTAATGTTATTTTAAAAGTGAGTTTAGAAAAATTGATTTCATTTGAATGATAAAGATAGAATTACTTTTGATCTGTAAAGTAAGTGTGACATCGAGAGTGTGGATTCAAATTCACAAAACTCTAGGTTACTCATTTACATTCATGATTGTTTATATAATATAAAGGAAAAACTCTAGGTTACTCTTTTTCCTTATCGGGTTTTTTCTAATTGAGTTTTGGTTTTAGAATGTTTTAACAAGGCCCCTTGTTGTCGGGTGTAAGGTAGTTATTACTATGTGGAAGGATATATGCGGGTGGATGGGGGTTCAAGATGTGTCTGCATTTGAAGGAGCGACTCATTTTAATTATTTTGTTGGTATTGTTAAGGGGGAAAATCTAATCGTGCGAACAACATTATAATATGGTTGGCTAGTTTATAATGTCTGTGGTTGGAGCAGAATAATGTCCTTTTCAACAGAAGTGTTTTTGTTTATTCCATTTTATTAAACAGGGTCAAAACTTCAACGTCGGGCTGGTTCATTTGTAATATTGGAAGAAATCTAAATCTTTCGGTTGCTGAATAGTGGTCAAATCTCATCAAATGTTTGCAAGCAATCAGATTTGCTTCTTATTGGGCGTGGTTTTAAGGTTGTTGTGTGTTGGAATGGTCTTTCCTGGCTTACTGTCACAGTTCTGTCAGATTGTTGTCATGTTGCTGTGGCTTTTTTTATGCAGAGGTGTTGTCTTGGTTGTTGCGATGTGCTGCTTTGTTATCTCGTTTCTGTTATATTAACTCTTCTATCATAGTGCAATTGGTTTTTTCGCCTCATTCTCCCTGGAGTGTTTTTTTTTCCTACTTGGGTATTCTTCCCACAGGTTTTTAGCTCAGACAGGTTTTAACGAGGCATCAAGTTAATGTAAGAGTTTGAGTACCCCTTGTACTCCCTTTAATAATATCATTTTTTTATAAAAAATTGAGGTCCCTTGATATTGTTCAGTTTGGAGTACCATTTGTACTCCCTCTAATAAAATTTTTTAATTATAAAAAATATATATAAAGGAAAAAACAAATCTAATTTTGGGGGTATTTGCATTTGTTTGAGTTTGTGAACGGTAAGGGACTCGCAATCTCGCATCATTTCCCCGGTGGCTTTTAAGTTGCACAAATTAACCTTTTTGTGTATGATACCAAAGTATGTTTTTACCTACTATAGCGAGTTACAATATCTTACATCCAGTTAACTCTTATTTATAATTTTGTCCCAAATATTTTAATAAACACCATTGAAGCCCCACCATTTTTCTGAGTGTAATAACTTTGGCCAAGTTTCTTTTTTTACCTTTACCATTTTTTTCCCACTTGAATAAGCTCTTTTCCAATTGAAACCCAACACCTTCATCAGTTGAAGAAATTTTTTTGAAACAGAACACAGTGAAAAACAAAGGCAGCAGAGGATGCTTAAAATTATGTTCTAATACAAAATGCTTGTGATTGTGAGTGCTGGGTAGTCTCGAGAAAGTCCAACCATTTCTTCCCGTTTCCGTCAAAGGTGCTTGTACCCGGTTTTGTGTTTCATTCCAAACAAAAGATAGGATAAGGATTTGGGTAGTTTTTGGTGGTGTTGTGTTATTGATGCACTTTTTTCCCTGCTGTGACATCGATCTAGCCATTGTGAGTTTAGAAATGTTGTGAGCCACCGTGTTTTTCAATATTAGATATTATTAGAATAATTGAAAATAAGATATTTTATTTTATCTATATTTTAGGGTTAGTTTGTTATAATTTGTTAGATCTAGGTTAAGATGAAAGTAATTTTTTTATGGCTATATAAGCCCCTCTTTAGCTTCACTTTTGTAATCAATTCATTTTTCCACAATCAATAAAGATTTTCCACTTTTCCTTTTTCTGTTTTTGTTATTCAACATGGTATCAGAGCAGGTTCTAATCTTCTGACCTCGTCTCTGTGATTCATCACCGCTGCCGGTGGCATTTGCCGCCGGCAGCACCACCTTTTCAGTTTTCATTTTATTTCCTTTTTACCGCTGCAATCACTTTTCCGGTTTCCATTACTTTGATTTTTCTCCTCTCTGAAAATCGCATTTTTTCTCCCCCTCTTCAGAAACGCCATAATCATTTCTGGTTTCAACCTTCTACCTCGCAATTTTGATTTTGATCTACGATATTTCCCGAATTTTGATTCTCCTTCGAATCGTTGCTTTGAATTGTTGCTTCGATTCTCCTCTGGACCTGGATTGGGTTCCTTTTCTCAGAATCTTAATTAGGTTGATTTCTCTATTCTCTTTGCGATTTCCTCTCTCTCTCACTCAAAATCTTGATTCATTTTTTCCTCTTGCTTCCCTCGAGTGGTTATAGCATTGTCGCTTCCTCTGACCGGTTATAACATTCTCGCTTCCTCTGAATGGTTATAGCAATGTCGCTTCCTCCGAGTGGTTATAGCATTGTCGCTTCCTCTGAGTGGTTATAGCATTGACGCTTCCATCGATTGGTTATAGCATTTTTCCTTATAACTTCGATTTTGCTGATTTATTTCCGACATCTCCCATCGTAATTTTCTTTTGTTTTGATGTATCTTGTATTGTTCATGTCAAGCTAGAAGTGTTGTGAATACCTTCTAGCTTGTGGGGGACTATTAGTTATTATTAGAATAATTGAAAATAAGATATTTTATCTTATCTAGATTTTAGGGTTAGTTTGTTAGAGTTTGTTAGATCTAGGTTAAGATCAAAGTAATCTTTTTATGGCTATAGAAGCCCCTCTCTAGCTTCACTTTTGTAATCAATTCATTTTTCCATAATCAATAAAGATTTTTCACTTTTTCTTTTACTCTGTTTTTGTTATTCAACACCCAACTTCTTCATGGAAGTTTCTTTTATCTTCCTTTGTGTTGAACAAACATGGAGAATTTATGGTGGTGGGACGGTGAAGCATTTTGGTAAAGACGAGGATAAATAACTTATTATGATTTAATTTTTAATTTTATGTGTTGTCATTTGATGATTGGTTGTGAACAACAATCACGTCTTAGGCTCGTTCATCTAAATCGTAATTTACTGAAAAGGAGAAAAAGTAATTCACTAAAAGACAAAATACAAATTCTCAGCTATTATTTTTAGAGGTTATTTCTGCAATATAAGTTAAATTATGTACAAATTGGAACAGCAAGTTGCCACAAAAAATCTGGACCACACTATTTTTCAGGGATAAAATCAATGGTATCCAAGAGACTTTTGTATCATACACAAAAAGATGAATTTGTGTAACTTAAAAGCCACCGCTTCCCATTTTGTGTGTCTCGTGGAAAGTTGCCGACTATATTCTCTTTTTCCTTTTTTATTAGAATGACAATATTTTCAACATGTGAGAGAATAGGAATCTTTTTTTTGATCAATTGGAATAGGAATCTTTTGAGTAGAGGTCTTCAATTCAAAGTTCAACATGCTTACTTTTGTTTTTCTTCTTCTTGGGTTTATGGAAAAATGGCAATACAGGGGATCTTATTCCATGAGTAGATGTCTTTTTTTTCTTCCCGTAAAAATATGACTAAATTTAAACAATAACAATGACGATTTTCGAATGTGAGAAGGAATTTTTTTTCCCAAAAGAAATGGATATGAAGTCTCGTTAAAACCTTCTGATACAAAACTTTCTGAGGTAAAACATTCCTTAGGGAAAAACATCAAGAAGGAAAAAGAGTACTCCCCCTAAAATTGTTTGATAAAAAAGGGAAAATACACAAAAACACGGGGACTAGACCAAAACCGATGAGCAAAAACAATATTTGCAGCACACCAGAAAAAGGAAGCAAAAGAAAAACCCAACGCATCAAAAGCCATTACCAAAGTCATTACTAATCATTTGCAGCACACTAAAAAAGGAAGCAAAAGGAAAACTCAATCCATCAAAAGGAAAACCCAATCCATCGAAAGGAAGAACACTAAACAGCACAAGGAGATTAGCAAAATCTATAGCTAGGCAAGCCTAACCTATTCCTGAAAAAATCGTTTGCAATGAAACTAGGAATAAGATTCCACCAAACAAAACCACTTAAGTTAGCTCCCTCCAAGCTTATGAGCGCATGTATTACCCTCTCTATAAATGTGAGTGCAAACAAAATTCATTTGTCTAGTAAAGTGTAAACAGTTATTCCATCTATTTCTAAGCTTTCAATGAACTATTTTACAGTTTTTGAAAGCAGTGACCATTATTGAGAATGACATTCTAACCACAACAACTTCCAAGCTTTTCAAAAGCCATCTTTATAGCCAAGAAGGAAATGGAAATGATTAAAGTTAGAGTTTTCAATATAGGGATTTAGGATTTTAAATGCAACCATAGTAGAAGGGTTGGTCGAGTAGTGGGCTATGATTTCTCAATTTTTCTATTTTCTTTAAATATCGAGTATCAGATGGACTTGCCGCATCAGCACTGTTATAGGCATACCAACATCATAACAACTACATGAAATTTCTTTAATGGAGTTTAACGAAAGTTCAAGGACAACGTCTTGAAACTTATAGGACCTAGTTGGGAAAAAATTAAAAAAAAATAAACCAAAACTTAAAATTAAGGTAAAATTGGATAGTCAATTTGAGTATAATTGGAGAGTCCTTTATAATTTGTATGATTTTACTATACGATATATTTCTGTATAATTGGAGAGTCAATTTGAGTATTAAATGTTGTCGTGGTATGTATACATAATTTGTTCTGGATTGGGCCGCAGCCCATAATGAAGACTGGACCGGCGCGGACGGCCCAGTACGTAATCCGCATCATACTACGCTTTGGATCGGGTCGCAACCCGTTAAGAAGTTTGGGCCTATGCGAGTGGCCCAAAAACGACCAGCGCCACCCTATACCCACGATGGGAAGATCTACGGCGGAGAGGAATTCTCGCAGATCCAACGGCCGCCCCCAGCGCCCCAAGTGCTATATAACGAGGCCCTGACATCAGATGAAAGGTACGTTTTTAACCAATATTACTACACTAAATCACCCCACTGACTTGGGCGTTGGAGTGCCATCGCAGGTACACCCCGAGGGAGCTCTGCACGCGACCAGCCTACATACAGGAACGACCTCAATATCTGGCACCAAGCCCCCAAGACAGCACGAGCACAAACAGATTCATTTCAACAAAAGGACCGATCGCTCAGAGAAGAGTCCGGTTCATTGGCGACCACAGTGGGAGAGCGAACATCCCCACTCCGATAGACATGGCTCCGCGAGGCAGACCACGCGGCGCCCCGCATCCACGAAACATGACCGCATTTCCCCAGCGACAGCAGACACCAGAGGGCGACGCCGCCGACGTAGGCGATACTGCGTCCAGTGCACGAGGGGCTCCTCCCGGCCATACAAGCGTCATGCTGCCAAACGAGATACTGCAAGAATTACGCGAGTTGTTGAGAGCTAGGAACGGAAACATCGCCGACCAAGTCGCCTCTGGAAGAGCATACACCGCGCCTGAACAACGTCGCCGCGACGACGAATCATCGAGACCAAGAGGCAATCCCTCCAGAAGACATAGATCTCCCCCGAGGAGGCAATTAGTACACCGATCGCCCCCAAGAAGGCGAGGAGTGGTCCAGCAACAACCACGGACCCCCCTTTCCTCGACCGACCCGACATACTGGCCCGAGGAAGAGTCCTACCAAGAATCTCCGTACGACTCCTCTGGGTCACTGACTCGGTCCAGAAGTAGATCGCAGGAAAGGTTCCCTCGCCCCTATTGGGATGCGCCTCCTCCACGACCTCGTAGATATGAATCACCTCCTCCACGACGTGGTCATCGGGGTCACTACCCCGAGGACCGACCATCTCGTAGGAGGACGGGCAATGACGGCCTGGGACCCTTCAACCGGGGAATCGACGAGTACCCTATTCCGCGAGCGCTGGAGAAGCCGCCCTCTGATCTCAGGATGTACAATGGGGTAAAGGACCCCGATGCCCACCTACGGTATTTTGACATGGTAATGAAGTATAGGCGGGCAGACGGGCCGGTTAAATGCAAAATCTTTCCATTAACCCTAGAGGGACCCGCTCTGGAGTGGTTCACCGAATTAAGGCCCAACAGTATCTCGTCCTGGGAGCAATTGGCTTGAGTTTTTAGTGCCCGCTTCACCGCATCAAGGGTGAAGCCTAACTCACATGCTATCTTGAAAGCGATTAGGCAGGGCCCGGATGAATCCCTCCGTGAGTATGTTGAGCGCTTCAACAGAGAAGCCTCCAATGTCCGAGGGCTGGAGGACGATATGCGCCTATGGTTTCTCCGGGACGGTCTCCGAACTGGTAGTTTATTTGAGATAGAAGTTGGTGTGAACGAGCCGCCAGACCTCGAAACTTTCCTACGCCAATCGCAGAGGTTTATGAACTATGAGGAAAGAGCGATGGCAACCCAAGCCGTCGCAGGGCAAGCGAAGGATCTCCAATCGAACCGGGTCCAAGACTCCAGGAGGGATAGAGGAGACAGAGAAGGACCATCCTGGGAATTCAGGCAGAAGAAATTCTCCGACCGGACCAAACTAAATACCTCGTACTCCCAGATCTTGGCCGAGTGCGCGAACACGGAGTTTAAAGACATAAAGAGGCCCGAACCACTAGTCCTCAAAGAAGGACAACGTCCGTCTTGCAGGTACTGCCGTTATCATAGAAGTAACGGACATGACACCAATAATTGCATGGCCCTGAAAGACGACATCGAAGAACTGATCAGAAAGGGAAAACTAACCCAGTACGTGAAGAAAGGGCCTACAGAGAAACCAGAAGAGAAGGACAGGGATCGGTCCCCTCGAAAGGGTAAGGCGATCGTAAATGAAGTTGGGAAAGGCTCAAAGGAAGACGAGGATGAATACAGTGAGGAAAGAAACGACCACAGGAGGTCAAGAGGACGCGCGGTTGCGATGGTGATTACTGGAGGGTGCCCTATGGAAGGAGGAGAAACGAATAAATCATCGAAAAGACGCTGGAAAGAAATAATGAACGTCGCCTCGACCTCCACGCCCGGTCGCCACTCAAAGAGGCCGCCTTTGGCATTCGGCGACGATGATTTGCTCGATGGGAAGCCTAATAAGTATGTCCCACTAATCGTCACCGCAGTAATGGCTAATGTCGAGGTCAGAAGAATCCTGGTCGACCAGGGGAGCTCGGCTGATATCATTTTTGAAGACCTCTTCGACATCTTGAGAATACCAAGGGGCGAGTTGACGGCCTATCGGGGATCTGACCTGATAGGTTTCAATGGATCATCCACAACACCTCTTGGGATGCTGGAACTTATGGTAACCTTCGGGGACGACAGCGGAGAGAAACCCAAATGCAGAACTGTGAAAGTAAATTTTTTGGTGTTACCATGCAGATCGGTATACCAATGTATCATCGGTCGTCCCACTTTGGGAAAGCTAGAAGCCGTGACCTCGACCGTCCATCTAAAGATGAAATTCTATTCGGACAGCAATGAGGTGGTCACCGTCCCGGCAGATCTACAAGCCGCTCGACGATGCCACTTCATGAGCATGAAAGAACAAGGAGAGCATGAAACGAAAAAGACGAACGCTGTGAATAAAGGCGGGAGTCAAGTCAATGTGGCTGATCTGGATGCCCGCTACGACCCGGACAGTGAGCCTGAAGAAGGATATGATGACCTAACTCGAGAGCTCAAGAAAAGAATTAAAAGACCAGAGCCGCACGGGGAACTCGCCCGAGTACAACTGGGTAACGACCCAGAGAAGACTGTATCATTGGGAAGCGACCTTCCCGCAGAGATACGAGATCAGTTAATCCAATGCTTGAAGGAACACGCTGATGTCTTCGCATGGAGTGCTGCGGACATGCCAGGCATTCCACCAGAGGTAGCTTGTCACCACCTGGCCGTTAATCCCACCGCGAAATGGGTCGCCCAAAGAAGGAGGGTGCAGGGTGATGAGAAAGGACAAGCCGCCAGTAAGGCAGTCGATGATTTGCTGGAAGCCGGGTTCATCAAAGAAATAAAGTACACGACTTGGCTATCCAACGTGGTTCTGGTCAAAAAGGCCAACGGGAAATGGCGCATGTGCGTCGACTATACTGATCTTAACCGGGCATGTCCTAAAGATGCGTTTCCAGTACCAAGCGTAGACCGGTTAGTTGACAGCGCAAACGGGTTCAGGTTACTTTCGTTTTTAGACGCTTACTCGGGTTATAACCAGATCTCAATGCACCCGCCCGACCAGGAAAAGACGGCCTTCATGACGGCAAGGGGGAACTACTGTTACTTAGTCATGCCTTTCGGATTGAAAAATGCCGGGGCAACCTACCAGAGAATGATGAGCAAAGTTTTCCAATCACAGATCGGCAGAACGGTCGAAGTGTACTTAGACGACATGATTATTAAAAGCAAACAAGACATTGATCATGTGGCCGACCTAAGAGAGATATTTGTGGAAGCCCGCAAGAACTCGCTGAAGCTAAATCCTGAGAAGTGCACGTTCGGAGTCAGGGCGGGCAAGTTTTTGGGGTTCTTTTTAACAGAATGGGGGATTGATGCGAATCCAGATAAGTGCAGGGCCGTAACAGAAATGAAGTCACCCACTAGCAAAAAAAGAGATTCAGAAGCTGAACGGGATGATAGTCGCGCTATCAAGATTCATATCAAAAGCGGCCAGTAAGTCTCTCCCACTTTTCAAATTACTTAAGAAGGAGGCGAAGTTTGAATGGTCGGCCGAATGCGACCAGGCCTTAGATCAGCTGAAAAAGGTTCTTTGAAACCGCCCATCCTGACCACCCCAGAGCCCGGGGAAACGTTATACCTGTACCTCTCCATCAGTGATGAAGCCCTAGCAGCCGTGCTGGTGCGGGAAAACGGGGAAAAACAGAATCCCGTATATTTTGTGAGCAAAGCACTCCAGGGACCAGAGCTCAGGTACCAAAGGATTGAGAAGCTAGCCCTGGCACTAATCGTGGCCGCCCGAAGACTGAGATCGTATTTTGTGGCTCATCAAATCGTCCTCAGAACGGATCAACCCGTTCGACAGATCTTGCATCGACCCGACTTAGCAGAAAGGATGATCAAATGGGCAGTAGAACTCTCAGAGTTCGGCGTGAAATATGAAACTAGAACGACCACAAAGGCACAAATCCTGGCAGACTTCATAGCCGAGATGACCCCGATCCAAGAAGAAGGGCCTGATCCAACCTGGACGCTATATGTCGACGGCTCCTCAAACTGTAAAGGGAGCGGGGTTGGTTTGATTGTAGAAAGCCCAGAGGGAACGACCGTGGAGGTGTCGTTGACATTTTCCTTTTCTACGTCAAATAACCAGGCAGAATACGAAGCATGCATTGCATGACTTATGCTCGCTAGGGAGTTCAAAGCACGACGGGTCGAGCTCCGTTCTGACTCCCTGTTAGTAGTGTCCCAGATCGGAGAGGCGTATGATGCCAAGGATGAAGTTTTACGAAGGTACCTCGCTAAGGTACGAGAACTGCTCGACCAGTTCGAAAGTGCAGAAGTCCGACATATCCCCAGGTCAGAAAATGGAAGGGCGGACGTGCTTTCGAAACTGGCGAGTACAAAGACCCCGGGGAACCACAGGAGCGTAATCCAGAAGATACTCCCTCAACCCAGCGTCCAACTAGAAACAACCCCAATCACGGATGTCTGCACGATCGGTCCAGGGACGACATGGATCGATCCCATCCTAAAGTACATCGTGCTGGGG
>JAZGSX010000227.1:0-10252 GCA_039519185.1 Astragalus membranaceus | reverse complement strand
GAAGATCAGAAATCCTAAAAAGTGCTAGTAAAGAAACCATGAAGACTACTTACTCGATTGTTATTACAACCTTCTTAGCCTTGGCATCTTGTGTCTTTGCCTTTGATCCTAGCCCTTTGCAAGACTTTTGTGTGGCTATCAATGACACCAAGAACAGTGGTATGTATAATAATATATTTTTTATACATTTCATTACCTTTATGCTATGTATCCATCATATATAATATGCGTATAAATGATTTGTCTCTAATTAATGAATTTAATTTGATTACAGTGTTTGTGAATGGAAAGTTCTGCAAGGATCCAAAGCTTGTTACAGCCAATGATTTCTTTTTCTCAGTGAAGGAAGGAAACACATCAAATTCACTTGGTTCTAAAGTGAGTCCCGTTTCAGTTAATGAGATATTTGGACTAAACACTCTTGGTATCTCCCTTGCTCGCGTTGACTTTGCACCTAGAGGTCTAAATCCTCCACACACTCACCCTAGAGCAACTGAGATCCTTATAGTGTTGGAGGGTACTCTCTATGTTGGTTTTGTTACTTCAAACCCAGACAACAGACTCATCACCAAAGTTCTCCACAAAGGAGATGTATTTGTGTTCCCAATTGGTCTCATTCACTTCCAACTCAATGTGGGTTATGAAAAAGCTGTTGCCATTGCTGGACTTAGCAGCCAAAATCCAGGAGTTATCACTATTGCTAAAGCTGTGTTTGGATCTAATCCACCTATCTCCGCAGAAGTTCTCACCAAGGCTTTTCAAGTGGACGACAATGTAGTTAACTACCTTCAGAAACAGTTCTGGTTGGACAACAACTAGAATTTGTATCAAGTAATTAAGCATATGAACTTCTAAATATTATTTGTTTAATTTGTTTGTTATGTTTAAGATTTTTTTCTAGTTCGATTATAATGAATTAGAAGTACACCAATGAATAAAATGCAAGGCTATGTTTACCTTGCGCTTATATGTTTAATTTTTCTATTATTTGAATAAAATATATTTTGAATAAAATATATATTGATTTCTAAATGACACACAAATTTTGGGTAACATAAAAAATAATGAAAAATAAGGAATAATGGGAATGGTAATTAAGAATCAGTGATGAGAACAAGCTGAGATGCATTCACTTCAGTAACTTCATTAATATGCTATTAAGGGTATGTTCAATGCTGCAGCATTAGGTGCTGCAGCAATAAGACGTTATTCTCTCGAATACTTCACACTAGGTTTTCCTTGCAAGAGTTTATCTCTAAACCCTAAAGAAGTACCTCCTAGGCTGCTTGAGCACCGACAGTATTCACCTTATGGGCTATGCCTTCCTATCTCTAGGGTTAAGCAATGAACATCAAGATCTCTCATTAATGTCCACTACCCATATTACCTTGTGAGATTAATTTACAAACCATCTCTGAATTTATAAATGCTATTTAGAATAGACGGCCAATCCTACTCTAAAATGGAAATATTATCACGCACAAGGTAAAATGCCCAACATTAAATATACTTCAGAAATAACATAGAAAATCTAGTTACATCGGATCCAGCATCTCAACTATGAGAAATTAGCTCATATTGAGCTTACAAAACAGGGAAAACAACTTAAACAATAGAGTAGAAGTCATATTACAAATTTCAAGGGAAGAAATGATACTATCGAGATAGAACAGTGAAGGAACTCCAATAGTAGAAGTCATATCATTTACAATATATATATATTGGTTAAGTTCTTCAGCGCTACTATTTGTTTTGGCAAATCTCTTGTTGTATATTTGCTTCATGCTTGTGGATGAGATTTTGAAGACATGTTAAGTAGGAAGAATTGAAATGGTCCATATATTTACTTATAATAATAAGTACTTTAAAGACCTAGTACAAAAGTCTTAGTTAATAATTTTTTGATTAGTATGACGCTTAATCAATTAATCTTTAACAACTGCAGGCTACCTATTCTTCTTGTTAATTAAACGTGTATGATTAAATCAACTCACTGATTTTGTCATAATGGTTAGTCAGGAGGCTCGGAAATAATTGAACATCATTGCATCAAGCTTGTCAATGTTTAAGGTTGAATTAATCTGAATTTTCTATTGAAATAAGTTACCAAGTATTTTAGAGTTTTACTAGTTGAAGATAGTATTTTTGAAAATAATAATAATAATATAATGAAAGACAACATACAACTTCAAGGGATTGGTCTAGTGGAGCATGATAGAATTTGTATTCTAGTGGACTCGAGTTCTAATCCCCACTAATCGCTTGGGGTGAAGTAAATATAATTCTCTTCGTAATTGCTCAAAAAACCCGAAGGTTTTCCATGTCTTGGACAAGGGCATCACCCCCTCACTCTAAAACTTTATTTATAAAAAAAACAACATACGTTAGGGATGGCAAAAAAAAAGTACCCCAAGTACCTACAGTAAAAATTTGTGATGTAGGGTACCCCCAACTTTTGACAAGGATCTCAATTTTGAAAAGCACTCTATATCTCCTTCAACTCTTTAATGGTAAAGATATGCAAGTTTGAAGTATATGTTTTGGAACTTGATTAAACTTAGACTTCGTTAAATCAACTTTAAATTAAAAAATCTGAAGGGTATTTTGGTTCTTTCACACACGGCATGGGGGTATAGGGTATCCTAGTGGGGTACAAAAAATAAAACCATATGAAACCCATTAATCCCACGTCTAAAAGCTTTAATTTTTCTGCGTTTTTTTTCATTTTTATTCTTGCAAAACTGACCATTTCCGAATTTGTGTTAAACATAAATCTGTAGTGTATTTTTTATTCCGAATCTACTACAATATAATAAAACACAATACCACCAAAATGTCCATTTTAGACACTTTACCAGCTTGTCACGTGTCCAAAAATGGGGGAAAAATGGTATATGTGATGCTAAAAAAAAGCAAGCAGCAAAAGTCAAAAAAGCTGGGAAAAAAATTGCGCAACAGTACGCGCTACAATGCGCAGCAGTATGCGCTACAGTGCGCAACAGTGCGCACTACAGTAAAAGTCAGAATTTATTTAAATTTTGTTTTTCTTTTTTATTTTTAAAACACTTTTCTCTGATTTCTTTTAAATAAATTTTTTTCATTTTTTTAAAAAATCACTTTTTTTAAATCACTTTTTTAAAATCACTTTTTCCTGAATTTTTTTTTTCAATTATTTTTCTAAAATTTCATTTTTTTTCTTCAATTTTTTACTAAAAAAATCATTTTTTTTGTCATTACAAAAAATTATCAAATAACTATTTTAAAATTTTTAAAAGGGAGTAAAATGTCAATGGGAATGCCAACGGTAGTGGCAACTAGAGCGCCAACGGGAGTACCGACTTTTTTTAAACTTTTTCCAACACAACTATTTAAAAAAAAATATTCATTTTTATAATTTACTCAAACTACTAAAATTAATAAATTTAACCACTATTAATTGTCAGAAAAACCTATACGTTTAACAAAATTTTCAAAGACTAAAATTTCCAAATAACTAAATTATTAAATTGATATTATACTCAATAATTGAATAATCTAAATTTTTTTTATTTACTATAATCTCTCTACTAAAACTACTAAAATCAATCAATTTAATTTTTCATAAAAAATAAAATCAATCAATTTAACCACTACAAAAAATTACCAAATAACTATTTTGTAATTACTAAAAATGCGTAAAATGCCAACGGGAGTGCCAACGGGAGTGGCAAAGAGAGCGCCAACGGGAGTGCCAACGGGAGTGGCAAAGAGAGCGCCAACGGGAGTGGCAACGAGAGCGGGAGTGCCAACAGGAGGACCAACGAGGATGCAAACGGGAGGGCCAACGGGGATGCATATTTTACCTTTAATGTCCAAATACATTATTATGGATCAATGTAATTCTGATTGTCAACGGGGATGCATATTCCACTTTGAATTTCAAATCATACATTTTAGACATTGTTCACAACTTATGAATTATGAATATCTTCCAAATTACTATTATGACTTCATGGTAATACACCGACCATACAGTATCACCCGTGCGTATGCACGGGTAAAATACTAGTTTATGTATTAATACATAAATTCGGAATGTAATTCTAATTTTAAGGATAACTTTAAATAGCGCTTATTTGAGTAAGCGCTATTAAAGGGTAGGTTCCAGATTTATGTTTTGGAATGATAATTTTGTCACGTTTAGACTCTTTAATAGTGCTTAATCAAACAAGCAATATTAAAAGAGATCCCTAAAACTTAAAATACATTTCGGATTTATGTATTAATACATAATTTTGCAATGTATTATTTATTTTCGTATTTATGTTAAAAACATATATCCAAAATTAAATAATCAGGAATTATGTTTTAATACAAAAATCTGGAAGTGGTGAGTTTTATGTAAGGGGAAAAACAGTGGCAGATCCAGGACCGTGGGCTAGGGTACAAAAAATTTCAAACACACATCGCTAAAAGAGTAATAAGAATAAGAATTTAAAAGATTCACAACTTCTGTTGCACTAGACCAACACAAATTAAATAGCACTAACAACTTCCTAAATACAAATTAAATAGCACTAAGAGAATCAATATATTCAAAAAATAAAGAGCAGATTCAAATTAAATAGACTAATATAATCAAAATAAATTAAAGAATAGAAGGGAAAAAGAAGAAAGAAGACAAAGAGAGTGAGAGAGAGAGAGAGAGAGAGAGAGAGAGAGAGAAAGAGGAAGTCACGGGAGTGATTGTACTGATATGAGAGAGAAAATCTTTTTTAAAATAAAATATGTGAGTTTAATTGTGTGAGTGTGGCGCATTAGAGTAGTGGAAAACTAGGGACTTGGGTGCGAAACAAGAGACTTTGGTGCAAAAATATTTTTCAATGTGAGCAAAAACATTTTTTCCTATCTCATCGATACTAATTTTATTTTTTCAGGAGTTCCCTTAAATCCCTTAGAGAACGTGTAGGTTCATCATTGGGTAAAAATAGAATAAAATGCAAAGGTGGAGATTTGAGGTATAGGAGTGGAAAAACAAAATTTAAGGCAAAATATTTTCAGCCAACTAATAGGTCCCTTAACCTTTTTCTGTAACGATTGGGTCCCTTTTGTTTTAAAAATGATGTACAGTTACCCTTTTTTGTAATTTCCGTTTGGCTTCGTTACAAAAAAGCTGATGTGGTTTTTACCATGCTTTAAGTGAGAGTACACTTGTTTTTTTACAACATGGCAGTAGACTTGCTTTTATAACTAAATTTCAATTAATTTTAATTAAAAATAAAAGAAAATTGTGAAGATTCTTCATTTTCTTCGTGAAAGGGATTCTTCATCTTTTTCAATTAGAAGATGAAGAGATCTATGGACAGAGGTTTTTCTTCATCATATTCGTGAAGGATTTATAGAAACGTTTTGAATTGTATGTTGAATCATCTCCATCTTCGTTCGAATCGTTTTTGAATCGTATGTTTTCTTTTTTCTTCATAAAAACGAAACCCAGATTTACTGTGAACGAAAACCAGATTTGATGTGAACGATTCTAAGATTCTGGGTTTGAATCGTTTGTTGAATCATCTCCATTTTTGATTTGTTTTTATGGCTAAATCAATTGCTGCGAAATCCCTAAATCAATTGATGTGAAATCCCTAAATCAATTGTTGGGTTCGATTCGTTTTTCGTTCATATTTTGATTTGTTTTTATCGCCCAGATTTCAGATTCGTTTTCAGAACGAAGGAGAAGATGAACAGACCCAAAATTGAAAGAAGGAGAAGATGAACAGTACACACACAAACTGACCACCACACGCACGTTGTCGCTGTCCGTCCGGTCGACCGGCTCAGCCATTTAGGCAAAACATGAATAACATGAGGTAGAAGATGATGAATAGTAACAGGGGGGTATTTTGGGTTTTTTTGGTTTTGAATAAAAAATTAATTTTTAATTAAAATCCTAGGTGGACCTGCCACATTACCATCGATTAGCCACATCAACATTCACGTCAGCACCGTCAGCCACTTAAGCTTTTTTTTAATAGAGTTAAACGAAAATTATAGAAAAGGGTAACAGTGCAACGATCGATTTTAAAACATAAAGGACTTATTCATTACCTGAGAATAACTTAAGGGACTCCGGGAGATATTTTGCAAAAAATTAAAGGCCCACATCTATTCAAAGTGTTTGTGGTTTTGTTGCATCATATGGATGCCATAGGGAAACTAAATTTATCCTGAATATGGAACAGTTCAATTTACCATCATCATATATGTTCACTAGATATCCTTGCCAATTATGAATTATAAATTAATAACAAATATAAAAGACAATGTCAGACAGTGGGAACATACAGCGTGTTTGTGTAGGGAAGGAGAATTAATTAGTAGTATATGTAGTTGTTAAAGAATGATTCATGATCTAATGTCTTACTAATATTAAAATATTATATACTACTTTGATTTATTAAGATTTACCAGGTCTTTATACGCAATGTGCAAGTAAACATGCTTATAAATAGACATTGTTTGCATTGCGAAAGTATCTCACTCCTACACAAAGATATATACAAGAAAAATACATAAGATCAGAAATCCTAAAAAGTGCTAGTAAAGAAACCATGAAAACTACTTACTCGATTGTTATTACAACCTTCTTAGCCTTGGCATCTTGTGTCTTTGCCTTTGATCCTAGCCCTTTGCAAGACTTTTGTGTGGCTATCAATGACACCAAGAACAGTGGTATGTATAATAATATATTTTTTATACATTTCATTACCTTTATGCTATGTATCCATCATATATAATATGCGTATAAATGATTTGTCTCTAATTAATGAATTTAATTTGATTACAGTGTTTGTGAATGGAAAGTTCTGCAAGGATCCAAAGCTTGTTACAGCCAATGATTTCTTTTTCTCAGTGAAGGAAGGAAACACATCAAATTCACTTGGTTCTAAAGTGAGTCCCGTTTCAGTTAATGAGATATTTGGACTAAACACTCTTGGTATCTCCCTTGCTCGCGTTGACTTTGCACCTAGAGGTCTAAATCCTCCACACACTCACCCTAGAGCAACTGAGATCCTTATAGTGTTGGAGGGTACTCTCTATGTTGGTTTTGTTACTTCAAACCCAGACAACAGACTCATCACCAAAGTTCTCCACAAAGGAGATGTATTTGTGTTCCCAATTGGTCTCATTCACTTCCAACTCAATGTGGGTTATGAAAAAGCTGTTGCCATTGCTGGACTTAGCAGCCAAAATCCAGGAGTTATCACTATTGCTAAAGCTGTGTTTGGATCTAATCCACCTATCTCCGCAGAAGTTCTCACCAAGGCTTTTCAAGTGGACGACAATGTAGTTAACTACCTTCAGAAACAGTTCTGGTTGGACAACAACTAGAATTTGTATCAAGTAATTAAGCATATGAACTTCTAAATATTATTTGTTTAATTTGTTTGTTATGTTTAAGATTTTTTTCTAGTTCGATTATAATGAATTAGAAGTACACCAATGAATAAAATGCAAGGCTATGTTTACCTTGCGCTTATATGTTTAATTTTTCTATTATTTGAATAAAATATATTTTGATTTCTAACGAGAATTTGTTTCAGTGACAGACCAAGCGTGTTTTTGTGTGGGCTTTAGATAATCAAAGTGACTTAATATATAATATAAACATCAAGACTTATTTAGAAAATTACTTAAATCGGTTACCGTCTTGATTGAATACTATAAAAAGAAATTATAATGAAAAAGTATTTAAAAATCTCAATTTAATACACCTTGGCATTTTTACAAGCTTTTGGGTAAGTCAAATAGGCCTTCTTTGAAAACATGGGAAATTGAGAGATTAAGAAAAAAAATATAGGTATTTTATAAGATTTGTAGGAGTATGTAAAAAGGTTTGGTTTACTACCTAGACTAGACTTCTCTAGAAAGTATCCTAAAGTCGGAAGCAATATATGATCGCTAATTTTTTTGAATTTAATATAATTATTTTTAGGTAAAAATGCACTTTCATTTCTTTATGTTTATCATAAATTTTAGTTTAGTCCTCTAAAATTTTCTTTTCTGGTCATTTTGGTCTTTTATGTTTCAAACTTTTAACAAAGGCAATCTTTTTTTGAATTTTCATCCAAACCCGTTAATAGAAGCTGAGTTGGCCGTTAAGCTGTGATGTGGCTTTCAGTGTTAGCTTGTACGTGGGAAAGGTATGAATGACATTGATTTACCTAAATTTACACTTAAAATTTAAATCATCTTACCCATTCCATCATCTTCTTTCTTAAAATCAAACCCTAAATTCACATTTCTAAAACTACCACCATCTCCGGTCACCGTCCACCGCCAGCAACGCCATGGATCCCAAAACCAAACCAAACTTTTTTCAGGTTTTTCCACTCTCTACCAAAACAAAACCCCTTCCATTTCTGAATCAAAGACTACACCATGGATCCCTTCCATTTCTTGTGCTTGTCTCGTCTTGTTTTCCCATTCTTGTAACATTGATAAATCCCTCCATTTCTGAATCAAAGTGAACACCATGATCTCTCTCTCTCTCTCTCTCTCTCTCTCGCTCTCTCTCTCTCTCCATTCACACATGTTCTTCCATTTCTGAATTCGAAAATCAATGCGAGCACCACAATTTGTCTCTTCCATTTGCGGTGAACTGAGTTTTACGGTAAGCACCAAAGTCTCTCTCTCAGAGGATCAAATCCCTATTTCCTTTTCACCTTCAACTCTCTCTATCTCTCTCTCTCTCTCTCTCTCTCTCTCTCTCTCTCTCTCTCTCTCTCTCTCTCTCTCTCTCTCCATTCGCGGTGAACTCAGTTATATGATATATGTTTGTGTGCTTTTTAAAAAGTTTTTAATATTTATTCTAAAGATTTTGTAGCATATGTTTTAAATTAGTGAATGTGTAATATCTATAACTAATGTACCTTCATATTAAATTTAAAGTATCACTCATGTGAGATTAAAGGTCTCTTGCAATTAGATGTGAATAAAGTCAAAGAAATTATCTTTAGAAATCCCTCACTATTAGCGACGGAACATGCCCCTCAATGTTAGCGGCGAAATTTATCCCTCACTATCAACGACAGATATTTTCCTCCCAAATACCGACGAATACTCTTCTTCCAGAACAGATTTATGCCTCTTCTTTCTGACAAATTTTTTATTTTTGTGAGGCGCATTATACCTCACAAATAGCAACGGAATTCAGGATCCTCACTGAAAGTTTTGTGATGCCAAATTTGGTTACGAATTTTTGTCTGTCGCAAATTTGTCGCTAAAATTGTTTGTAACGAATTTTAGTTGTTTAGCGACAGATTTGCCCCCTATCTAGTATCCGTTTTTCTAGTTGTGGAGGCTGAAAGCCAAAGGAATCTGTAAATTAAGTTGCAACTATTCTGAATCCATGAGTTCAATATGTACATGGAGTCTCGTAGATTAAATTATCCGGTTTCAAAAAGCCAACACAAGATGAAAGATTTTCGTGTATCCGATGTTGTAAAGGGAGGTTTTGAGGGAGTGTCCCTTTCATATATATTAGTCAAGTTCTGCCACTGTTGTAACAAATCTCTTGTCGAATATTTCCTTCTAGCTTGTTTATGTTTATGAGGGATGAGATTTTGAAGACATAGTTAGGTAGGAGGAATTGAAACGGTCCATATTTTAACTTCTATAGTAATAATAAGTAGTTTAAAGACCTAGTAAAAAAATTTCTTGATTATTAACTTTTTGATTAGTAAGACTCTTGATCAGTTAATCTTTAACAATTGCAAGCTACCTATTCTTCTTGTCAATGTTTAAGGTTGAATTAGTCTCTCTTTTCTATTAAAATAAGTTACCAAGTTCTAGAGTTTTAGTAGCAGAAATTAATATTTTAGAAAATAACAATATTATAATGAAAGACAACAATTTTAGATTACAAACGTTCGGGGATGGCAAAAAAGTACCCCCCCGTACCTACGGTTAAAATAAACTAGCCTCATCACCCGTGCGATGCACGGGGAGATCTAGTATCAATTAAATTAATTAATCCAACCTAATATAGCTAATTCATATGTATTTAGTTTCTTATGTAAAAACACCAAAGAAACAACATAGTAAATAGCAAGTAGTGCAACACCAACAAAAGAAATGACAAATCATAGACAAATTAAAGTTACAAACCAAACATAATTAATAATTAGAAATATCTTCGTGTGCTAGTACTTAGGAAGGTAACAACATAGTCTAATCAACAAAGCCTCTAATCAATAACAATTGGAGCATCTTC
>JAZGSX010000226.1:0-10674 GCA_039519185.1 Astragalus membranaceus | reverse complement strand
AATTCGTACCAGTTCGGACCAGATCATACGATTTGGCCCATATTGTATAAATTGGTACGAGTTCGTACCATTTTTTCGAGTTCGTACCTGTTTGTACCATTTCATACCATTTCGTATGATTTCGTACCAGTTCGGACCAAATCATACGATTTGGCCCATATTGTATTAACTAGTACGATTTCGTAGCATTTTTTCGAGTTCTCACTAGTTCATACTATTTTGTACGATTTCGTACCTGTTAATACCATTTCGTGGGATTTCGTACCAGTTCGGACTAAATCGTACGATTTGGCCCATTTTGTATAAACTGGTACGAGTTCGTACCTGTTTGTTCCATTTCATACCATTTCGTGTGATTTCGTACCAGGTCAGACCAAATCGTACAATTTGGTCCATATTGTACATACTCGGACGAGTTCGTATCTGTTTGTTCCATTTCATACCATTTCGTGTGAATTCGTACCAATTCGGACCAGATCATACGATTTGGCCCATATTGTATAAATTGGTACGAGTTCGTGCCAATTTTTCGAGTTCGTACCTGTTTGTACCATTTCATACCATTTCGTATGATTTCGTACCAGTTCGGACCAAATCATACGATTTGGCCCATATTGTTTTAACTAGTACGATTTCGTAGCATTTTTTCGAGTTCGTACTAGTTCATACTATTTTGTACGATTTCGTACCTGTTAATACCATTTCGTGGGATTTCGTACCAGTTCGAACTAAATCGTACGATTTGGCCCATTTTGTATAAACTGGTACGAGTTCGTACCTGTTTGTTCCATTTCATACCATTTCGTGTGATTTCGTACCAGGTCAGACCAAATCGTACGATTTGGCCCATATTGTATAAACTAGTACGATTTCGAATCATTTTTTCGAGTTCGTACTATTCATACCATTTCGTACGATTTCGTACCTGTTTGTACTAGTTTCGACCAAATCATACAATATGGCCCATATTGTACCAGCTCGTACGAGTTCGCACCATTTTTTACGAGTTCGTACCAGTTCGTACAATTTCGTACCTGTTTGTACCATTTCATACCATTTCGTACTAGTTCGGACCAAAGCATTCGATTTGGCCCATATTGTACAAACTCATACAAGTTCGTACCAGTTCGTACGATTTCGTCCCAGTTTGTACCATTTCATACCATTTCGTGTGGTTTCGTACCAGTTTGGGCCAAATCGTACTATTTCGCCCATATTGTACAAACTCGTACGAGTTCATACTAGTTAGTACGTTTTGGCCCATATTGTATAAACTGGTACGATTTCGTACCATTTTTTCGAGTTCGTACTAGTTCATACCATTTCGTACGATTTCGTACCTATTAATACCATTTCGTGGGATTTCGTACCAGTTCGGACCAAATCGTATGATTTGGTCCATATTGTACATACTCGGACGAGTTCGTATCTGTTTCTTCCATTTCATACCATTTCGTGTGAATTCGTACCAGTTCGGACCAGATCATACAATTTGGCCCATATTGTATAAATTGGTACGAGTTCGTACCATTTTTTTGAGTTCGTACCTGTTTGTACCATTTCATACCATTTCGTATGATTTCGTACCAGTTCGGACCAAATCATACGATTTGGCCCATATTGTATTAACTAGTACGATTTCGTAGCATTTTTTCGAGTTCGTACTAGTTCATACTATTTTGTACGATTTCGTACCTGTTAATACCATTTCGTGGGATTTCGTACCAGTTCGGACTAAATCGTACAATTTGGCCCATTTTGTATAAACTGGTACGAGTTCGTACCTGTTTGTTCCATTTCATACCATTTCGTGTGATTTCGTACCAAGTCAGACCAAATCGTACGATTTGGCCCATATTGTATAAACTAGTACGATTTCGAACCATTTTTTCGAGTTCGTACTATTCATACAATTTCGTACGATTTCGTATCTGTTTGTACTAGTTTCGACCAAATCATACAATATGGCCCATATTGTACCAGCTCGTACGAGTTCGCACCATTTTTTACGAGTTCGTACCAGTTCGTACAATTTCGTACCTGTTTGTACCATTTCATACCATTTCGTACCAGTTCGGACCAAAGCATTCGATTTGGCCCATATTGTACAAACTCATACAAGTTCGTACCAGTTCGTACGATTTCGTCCCAGTTTGTACCATTTCATACCATTTCGTGTGGTTTCGTACCAGTTTGGGCCAAATCGTACTATTTCGCCCATATTGTACAAACTCGTACGAGTTCATACTAGTTCGTACGTTTTGGCCCATATTGTATAAACTGGTACGATTTCGTACCATTTTTTCGAGTTCGTACTAGTTCATACCATTTCGTACGATTTCGTACCTATTAATACCATTTCGTGGGATTTCGTACCAGTTCGGACCAAATCGTACGATTTGGTCCATATTGTACATACTCGGACGAGTTCGTATCTGTTTGTTCCATTTCATACCATTTCGTGTGAATTCGTACCAGTTCGGACCAGATCATACGATTTGGGCCATATTGTATAAATTGGTACGAGTTCGTGCCATTTTTTCCGAGTTCGTACCTGTTTGTACCATTTCATACCATTTCGTAAGATTTCGTACCTGTTCGGACCAAATCATACGATTTGGCCCATATTGTATTAACTAGTACGATTTCGTAGCATTTTTTCGAGTTCGTACTAGTTCATACTATTTTGTACGATTTCATACCTGTTAATACCATTTCGGGGGATTTCGTACCAGTTCGGACTAAATCGTACGATTTGGCCCATTTTGTATAAACTGGTACTAGTTCGTACCTGTTTGTTCCATTTCATACCATTTCGTGTGATTTCGTACCAGGTCAGACCAAATCGTACGATTTGGCCCATATTGTATAAACTAGTACGATTTCGAACCATTTTTTCGAGTTCGTACTATTCATACCATTTCATACGATTTCGTACCTGTTTCGACCAAATCATACAATATGGCCCATATTGTACCAGCTCGTACGAGTTCGCACCATTTTTTACGAGTTCGTACCAGTTCGTACAATTTCGTACCTGTTTGTACCATTTCATACCATTTCGTACCAGTTCGGACCAAGGCATTCGATTTGGCCCATATTGTACAAACTCATACAAGTTCGTACCAGTTCGTACGATTTCGTCCCAGTTTGTACCATTTCATACCATATCGTGTGGTTTCGTACCAGTTTGGGCCAAATCGTACTATTTCGCCCATATTGTACAAACTCGTACGAATTCATACTAGTTCGTACGTTTTGGCCCATATTGTATAAACTGGTACGATTTCGTACCATTTTTTCGAGTTCGTACTAGTTCATACCATTTCGTACGATTTCGTACCTATTAATACCATTTCGTGGGATTTCGTACCAGTTCGGACCAAATCGTACGATTGTTCGGACCAAATCGTACGATTTGGTCCATATTGTATATAGTCGGATGAGTTCGTATCTGTTTATTCCATTTCACACCATTTCGTGTGATTTCGTACCAAATCATACGATTTGGCCCATATTGTATAAATTGGTACGAGTTCGTGCCATTTTTTCGAGTTCGTACCTGTTTGTACCATTTCATACCATTTCGTATGATTTCGTACCAGTTCGATACGATTTGGCCCATATTGTATTAACTAGTACGATTTCGTACCATTTTTTCGAGTTCGTACTTGTTCATACTATTTCGTACGATTTCGTACCTGTTAATACCATTTCGTGGGATTTCGTACCAGTTCGGACCAAATCGTACGATTTGGCCCATTTTGTATAAACTGGTACGAGTTCGTACCTGTTTGTTCCATTCCATACCATTTCGTGTGATTTCGTACCAGGTCAGACCAAATCGTACGATTTGGCGCATATTGTATAAACTAGTACGATTTCGAACCATTTTTTCGAGTTCGTACTATTCATACAATTTCGTACGATTTCGTACCTGTTTGTACTAGTTTCGACCAAATCATACAATATGGCCCATATTGTACTAGCTCGTACGAGTTCGCACCATTTTTTACGAGTTCGTACCAGTTCGTACAATTTCGTACCTGTTTTACCATTTCATACCATTTCGTACCAGTTCGGACCAAAGCATTCGATTTGGCCCATATTGTACAAACTCATACAAGTTCGTACCATTCGTACGATTTCGTCCCAGTTTGTACCATTTCATACCATTTCGTGTGGTTTCGTACCAGTTTGGGCCAAATCGTACTATTTCGCCCATATTGTACAAACTCATACGAGTTCATACTAGTTCGTACGTTTTGGCCCATATTATATAAACTGGTACGATTTCGTACCATTTTTTCGAGTTCGTACTAGTTCATACCATTTCGTACGATTTCGTACCTATTAATACCATTTCGTGGGATTCGTACCAGTTCGGACCAAATCGTACGATTTGGTCCATATTGTACATACTCGGACGAGTTCGTATCTGTTTGTTCCATTTCATACCATTTCGTGTGAATTCGTACCAGTTCGGACCAGATCATACGATTTGGCCCATATTGTATAAATTGGTACGAGTTCGTGCCATTTTTTCGAGTTCGTACCTGTTTGTACCATTTCATACCATTTCGTATGATTTCGTACCAGTTCGGACCAAATCATACGATTTGGCCCATATTGTATTAACTAGTACGAATTCGTAGCATTTTTTCGAGTTCGTACTAGTTCATACTATTTTGTACGATTTCGTACCTGTTAATAGCATTTCGTGGGATTTCGTACCAGTTCGGACTAAATCGTACGATTTGGCCCATTTTATATAAACTGGTACTAGTTCGTACCTGTTTGTTCCATTTCATACCATTTTGTGTGATTTCGTACCAGGACAGACCAAATCGTACGATTTGGCCCATATTGTATAAACTAGTACGATTTCGAACCATTTTTTCGAGTTCGTACTATTCATACAATTTCATACGATTTCGTACCTGTTTGTACTAGTTTCGACCAAATCATACAATATGGCCCATATTGTACCAGCTCGTACGAGTTCGCACCATTTTTTACGAGTTCGTACCAGTTCGTACAATTTCGTACCTGTTTGTACCATTTCATACCATTTCGTACCAGTTCAGACCAAGGCATTCGATTTGGCCCATATTGTACAAACTCATACAAGTTCGTACCAGTTCGTACGATTTCGTCCCAGTTTGTACCATTTCATACCATTTCGTGTGGTTTCGTACCAGTTTGGGCCAAATCGTACTATTTCGCCCATATTGTACAAACTCGTACGAGTTCATACTAGTTCGTACGTTTTGGCCCATATTATATAAACTGGTACGATTTCGTACCATTTTTTCGAGTTCGTACTAGTTCATACCATTTCGTACGATTTCGTACCTATTAATACCATTTCGTGGGATTCGTACCAGTTCGGACCAAATCGTACGATTTGGTCCATATTGTACATACTCGGACGAGTTCGTATCTGTTTGTTCCATTTCATACCATTTCGTGTGAATTCGTACCAGTTCGGACCAGATCATACGATTTGGCCCATATTGTATAAATTGGTACGAGTTCGTGCCATTTTTTCGAGTTCGTACCTGTTTGTACCATTTCATACCATTTCGTATGATTTCGTACCAGTTCGGACCAAATCATACGATTTGGCCCATATTGTATTAACTAGTACGATTTCGTAGCATTTTTTCGAGTTCGTACTAGTTCATACTATTTCGTACGATTTCGTACCTGTTAATACCATTTCGTGGGATTTCGTACCAGTTCGGACTAAATCGTACGATTTGGCCCATTTTGTATAAACTGGTACTAGTTCGAACCTGTTTGTTCCATTCATACCATTTCGTGTGATTTCGTACCAGGACAGACCAAATCGTACGATTTGGCGCATATTGTATAAACTAGTACGATTTCGAACCATTTTTTCGAGTTCGTACTATTCATACAATTTCGTACGATTTCGTACCTGTTTGTACTAGTTTCGACCAAATCATATAATATGGCCCATATTGTACCTAGCTCGTACGAGTTCGCACCATTTTTTACGAGTTCGTACCAGTTCGTACAATTTCGTACCTGTTTGTACCATTTCATACCATTTCGTACCAGTTCAGACCAAAGGCATTCGATTTGGCCCATATTGTACAAACTCATACAAGTTCGTACCAGTTCGTACGATTTCGACCCAGTTTGTACCATTTCATACCATTTCGTGTGGTTTCGTACCAGTTTGGGCCAAATCGTACTATTTCGCCCATATTGTACAAACTCATACGAGTTCATACTAGTTCGTACGTTTTGGCCCATATTATATAAACTGGTACGATTTCGTACCATTTTTTCGAGTTCGTACTAGTTCATACCATTTCGTACGATTTCGTACCTATTAATACCATTTCGTGGGATTCGTACCAGTTCGGACCAAATCGTACGATTTGGTCCTTATTGTACATACTCGGACGAGTTCGTATCTGTTTGTTCCATTTCATACCATTTCGTGTGAATTCGTACCAGTTCGGACCAGATCATACGATTTGGCCCATATTGTATAAATTGGTACGAGTTCGTGCCATTTTTTCGAGTTCGTACCTGTTTGTACCATTTCATACCATTTCGTATGATTTCGTACCAGTTCGGACCAAATCATACGATTTGGCCCATATTGTATTAACTAGTACGATTTCGTAGCATTTTTTCGAGTTCGTACTAGTTCATACTATTTTGTACGATTTCGTACCTGTTAATACCATTTCGTGGGATTTCGTACCAGTTCGGACTAAATCGTACGATTTGGCCCATTTTGTATAAACTGGTACTAGTTCGAACCTGTTTGTTCCATTTCATACCATTTTGTGTGATTTCGTACCAGGACAGACCAAATCGTACGATTTGGCCCATATTGTATAAACTAGTACGATTTCGAACCATTTTTTCGAGTTCGTACTATTCATACAATTTCATACGATTTCGTACCTGTTTGTACTAGTTTCGACCAAATCATACAATATGGCCCATATTGTACCAGCTCGTACGAGTTCGCACCATTTTTTACGAGTTCGTACCAGTTCGTACAATTTCGTACCTGTTTGTACCATTTCATACCATTTCGTACCAGTTCAGACCAAGGCATTCGATTTGGCCCATATTGTACAAACTCATACAAGTTCGTACCAGTTCGTACGATTTCGTCCCAGTTTGTACCATTTCATACCATTTCGTGTGGTTTCGTACCAGTTTGGGCCAAATCGTACTATTTCGCCCATATTGTACAAACTCGTACGAGTTCATACTAGTTCCTACGTTTTGGCCCATATTGTATAAACTGGTACGATTTCGTACCATTTTTTCGAGTTCGTACTAGTTCATACCATTTCGTACGATTTCGTACCTATTAATACCATTTCGTGGGATTTCGTACCAGTTCGGACCAAATCGTACGATTGTTCGGACCAAATCGTACGATTTGGTCCATATTGTATATAGTCGGATGAGTTCGTATCTGTTTATTCCATTTCACACCATTTCGTGTGATTTCGTACCAGTTCGGACCAAATCATACGATTTGGCCCATATTGTATAAATTGGTACGAGTTCGTGCCATTTTTTCGAGTTCGTACCTGTTTGTACCATTTCATACCATTTCGTATGATTTCGTACCAGTTCGATACGATTTGGCCCATATTGTATTAACTAGTACGATTTCGTACCATTTTTTCGAGTTCGTACTTGTTCATACTATTTCGTACGATTTCGTACCTGTTAATACCATTTCGTGGGATTTCGTACCAGTTCGGACCAAATCGTACGATTTGGCCCATTTTGTATAAACTGGTACGAGTTCGTACCTGTTTGTTCCATTCCATACCATTTCGTGTGATTTCGTACCAGGTCAGACCAAATCGTACGATTTGGCGCATATTGTATAAACTAGTACGATTTCGAACCATTTTTTCGAGTTCGTACTATTCATACCATTTCGTACGATTTCGTACCTGTTTGTACTAGTTTCGACCAAATCAAACAATATGACCCATATTGTACCAGCTCGTACGAGTTCGCACCATTTCTTACGAGTTCGTACCAGTTCGTACAATTTCGTACCTGTTTGTACCATTTCATACCATTTCGTACCAGTTCGGACCAAAGCATTCGATTTGGCCCATATTGTACAAACTCGTACAAGTTCGTACCAGTTCGTACGATTTCGTCCCAGTTTGTACCATTTCATACCATTTCGTGTGGTTTCGTACCAGTTTGGGCCAAATCGTACTATTTTGCCCATATTGTACAAACTCGTACGAGTTCATACTAGTTCGTACGTTTTGGCCCATATTGTATAAACTGGTACGATTTCGTACCATTTTTTCGAGGTCGTACTAGTTCATACCATTTCGTACGATTTCGTACCTATTAATACCATTTCGTGGGATTTCGTACCATTTCGGACCAAATCGTACGATTTGGTCCATATTGTACATACTCGGACGAGTTCGTATCTGTTTGTTCCATTTCATACCATTTCGTGTGATTTCGTACCAGTTCGGACCAAATCATACGATTTGGCCCATATTGTATAAATTGGTACGAGTTCGTGCCATTTTTTCGAGTTCGTACCTGTTTGTACCATTTCATACCATTTCGTATGATTTTGTACCAGTTCGGACCAAATCATACGATTTGGCCCTTATTGTATTAACTAGTACGATTTCGTACTGATATGAATTAGAGTGCTTTAATTCGTAAGGGTAGCGGAAGCAAACAACCAATATCGAATGTACTAGGTACAACCCATATTAGTCGAATTCTGTGAAGTGTTGGTCGAATTCTGTTAAGTGTAGTCGAATTCTGTGAAGTGTTAGTCGAATTCTGTGAAGTGTTTGTCGAATAGCTTTAATGGAATAAGAAGGGATATGCAATGTTAACCTACACCAATAGTTTAACAAAGAGATTAGCACTCAACACCAATTGAGCTAATCGGATTATTCTCAAGACGACGCTTGCAAATAACCTTTCGAAAATGTAGACACAAATTCTATGTTCTCGAACTGAATTCTCTATCTCCAAAATGATCAGCATACATGGCATATATAGCCGAAACATTGGCTTATTTAAAGTGCAACATAAAAGCAATTAAACTTAGTAATAATATGACATTATTCTATCAGCTATGTAACTCCTTTTCCAATGACTTGAATTGTCTTTAATGCTCCTCCTTTGTAACTGCTCAGAATAGGATTCAAATGGCTGATTTATTGGTGATTGAATGACTAAAACAAAAACAGCTAAGTAATAATTAAATGACTTAAAATAGCCAAGTAATTAAGCTCAGCCCTTGATGATGACTAGCAAAGGAACCCACGCCACTAACTCCTTGGTGATTGTCACGTGTGTTGATTGCAAGTTCTTCATGATCAATTTTCGCATCATCCCCTCCCTCTTTGAAAGGAATTGACCTCAATTCTTGAATACCATCATCATCCAAATATGGTGAGAGATCTCCAACATTGAAAGTAGCATGTACTCCATATTCTCCTGGCAACTCAATCTTGTATGCATTGTCATTGATCTTTGATATAACCTTGAAGGGACCATCAGCTCTAGGCATGAGTTTATTCTTTATACAAGATCACCTTCGTTGAACAACTTAGGCTTCTTATTTTTAGACTTTTGCTTGTAGGCTTCATTAACAGCCTTAATTCTTGCTTGCACTTGCTCATGTAGTTTCAACATTGATTTGAGTTTGGCCTCGGCATCTGGAAGAACTAATTCTTCCTTCGGCATAGCAATCAGGTCCAATGGTAAGTAAGGATTCACACCATAAACAACTTCAAAAGGAGAATGGTTAGTAGCATATGTAGGGGATCGATTGTAGGCAAACTCGGCATGAGCTAACTTCAAATCCCAATCCTTTTGAGTTTTGTTAACCAAGCCACGCAGCAAAGTACCAAGAGTTCTATTAGTCACCTCTGTTTGCCCATCGGTTTGAGGGTGATGGGAAGTACTAAACAGCAACTTAGTACCCAATTTCCTCCATAATGTATTCCAAAAATAACTCAAAAACTTTGAATCACGATCGGAAACAATAGTTTTAGGGACTCCATGTAAGCGTACAATCTCACGAAAGTACAAATCAGCAACGTTACTAGCATCATCTGTTTTGTGACAAGCTACAAAGTGTGCCATCTTTGAAAACCTATCAACAACAACCATAATAGCATCCTTACCTCGCTGTGTGCGGGGCAAAGCCACAATAAAATCCATGCTCACGTCCATCCAAGGACCACTAGGTATTGGTAATGGAATATATGCTCCTGGCTTGAAAGAACTCTTTGCCATATGACAAGTAACACACTTGCTAATGACCTTTTGCACATCTCCTAACATCTTTGGCCAATGAAATTGTTCTTTTAAAATCTCTAGAGTTTTTGTGATGCCAAAGTGACCAGCCAAACCCCCACCATGAGCTTCACGAACTAGTAACTCACGAATTGAATGCTTTGGGATGCAAAGCCGATTCTCCTTGAACAAAAATCCACCCTGCATTATGTACTTTCCAAATGCTCCATTTTCGCAGTTAGAGTATATCTCACCAAAATCTATATCCTCTTTATAATAATCTTTCAAAGTCTCAAAACCAAGTAAACGAGTTTCGAGAATTGAAATCAAAGCATACCTCCTTGAAAGTGCATCAGCCAC
>JAZGSX010000225.1:0-10838 GCA_039519185.1 Astragalus membranaceus | reverse complement strand
CTCTCCTCTCACTCTTCACACACTCATCCATTCTTCTCCCTAATCACACACTTCACACTTGGCACTTCTCCCTCACACACAACACTCAACCTTCCTCTCCTCACTCACACAAACCTACGACCCTCCTCTCCCCTCATCTCACATGTCTTTTTTATTTTTTTCCTCTTCAACAACTACCCCCAAACCTCCATCATATCAAGAAAAAAAGATCATCATCACTATCCAAGAGTGGTTGAAGTGGAGCAGAAGATAGAAGGAAGCAAGTTTTTTTTATATAAATAGGGGTCCTTACCTTAGAAGGGGAGAGGGGACGGTTTTGACTCTTAGAGAAAAAAAGGGGGAAAATTTTCTAAAAAAAAAACTAGGGTTTCAAAGAGAGAAAGAAATTTTTTTAGAGTTTCTTTTAGAAAAATTTTCTTCCCCTTCTTTTCTTCCTTCTTAGATTTTTTTTTTAGTTTAAATTTTTTGTTGTATTGAAGAGATCCGAAGAAGAAAAGCTTGGATTTGTTCAAGGTACAAAAATGTAATAATTTGTAGTATTGTTGCTTTTTTTTGTATTTTTTAGTTATTGTAATTTTGTTCATATTATCATTGCCATTTTTATTGTTATTATTGTTGTTCACGTTTTTAAAAAATATATTGGTTGCTTTTTTTTATATAAATATTAGTTATTGACTTTTTTATAAATATTAGTATTGGTTGTTTTTTTTGAACATATTATTGCTTTTTTTTTAGTTTAGTTGCTGTTTTTATAGATGTATATATGTTGTTATTATGGTTTTTTTTTATGTTGCAATTTTCGGACTAAAAAAGTGCTAAAAAAAATATGTTGTTTTTTAAAAAAAATGATTACTATTTTCGGATTTAAAATAAACCTAAAAAAAAAAGTGTTAAAAAAAAATGTGTTGTTTTTTTAAACAATTACTATTTTTTCGGAGTAAAAAAAAGAGAGTAAAAAAAAATGTTGATTTTTTTTATAAATGGTTACTATTTTTCGGATTAAAAAAAGTGATAAAAAATGTGTTCCTTTTTTATTTTCGGATTTAAATAAAGTCTTTTTTTTTTAAATACTAAAAAATATTTTTTAAAAAATAAATGGTTACTAGTGTCACTACTCTTTTCTAAAAAAAAAATGATATAATAACAAAAATCTTTTTCAAAAAAAGTAAAAAGGCCCCCTTTTATTTAGATAATAACTATGACAAAAAAAAAAACAACAAAAGAATTTTTCTCCATAATCCGCTTTCAAAATACCACTTGTTTAGTCTAGGTTTTTTTTTAGGAAAAGCGCTTCAAGAACCACGTGCTCTAGGGTAGAATAGTAAAAAAGGTAATAGACCCGTCAATCGTTTTTTTTAGCGTCAAAACGCTATTTACTCCCCCGGCAACCATTTTCTTTTAGCGTCAAAACGCTATTTGCACCCCCGGTGACATTTTTTTTTCTAGCGTCAAAACGCTATTCACACCTCCCTTTTTAAATACAACTTCTTTATTATTTGCACCCCCCTTTATCACCTACTCCGCTTTTATTCACAACGTGATTGCTTCCGAACCGTTTTTTTTCCTTTCGAAAAATCGAATTCGCGCAAAGAAAATAGGTCGTCTATAGCGGTCACTCTGGGCCTCGCTTGTTTGAACGCTATAAATACCTTCTTTTCCGAATAAGCCATTAATGACGACCACTCTGGATTTATCTGTTTGGTCACCATGAACGGTCTCTAGTTTTCCCAAACTTTTCAAAAAAAGTAAAAAATACCAACACACAAATATTTTCTACCCAAGAACTACGTAGCTTTGATTTCTCCATCGCACCCGGAGATACGTAGGAGCGGGGGCCCACTCCCGTCGAGCGCAAAAAACTAAAATTTTTATTAAGTCTTCTTTTCCGTTTTTTTGCAAATAACAAAAAAGGGTAAATTAAAGTGTTTTCTTTAAACTATTTTTTTTTCTACACATTAAATTAAAAGGTAACCTTTTTAGGATGTTGCGGGGTGCTTGTACCTTCCCCGCACTTAATCGACCCCCGAACCCAAAAACAAAGGTTTTTTCAATGTTTCCCTAAAAATAAATATTGATGGCGGCTCCATTGTTCAAAACAACGAAGGATCCCTCCTCCGGATTCTTCGGTCGCTACAGCTGGCGACTCCACTGGGGACCTTTTTTTAGAGGGTCAAGCCTAATTTAATTAAATGTGTAAATTATTTGTTAGTTTAGTACTTTATTTACCCTTAGTCTTTATATTCGCATATTGAACCTTAGGGTAGAAGACTTTTATACTGCTATTTGTTTTCTTGCAAACCTTAGGGTAGAAGACTTTTATATCGCTATCTGTTCGCTCTTTTGCAGTTTGGGTAGTTTAGGTTGCTTATATCACACACATCACCTACACCTATTTATTCACACACTTCTGAGTGGGGCCCTATACCCGGGTCTGAAAAAAAAAAACCTAGGACGAGTGGAGGCAATTAGTGTCAGTCATTCTGGATTTTATCTGTCTGACTCTCATGAAAGCCTCAACCAGAGTACGCTCTTTCGTGGTATCCCACACCAGGTAGCTCGCTATCGTTGTGGGTCATATCACGAAGGAGATTTCAGCTCTGGAGACCCTTGTGAGGAAGTGATTAGAGCCACCTGAGAGATTGATCACACAAGTAGCCCTGGACCGTGACCTATATATAAAACCTAACCTGTTTAGGACACAAGGGCAATTCACCCACCCGTTGCATCATCACAAAAACTTTTTTTTTTCAAAAAAAAAAATCAAAATAAATGAAAAACCATTTACTCCTTTTGCCCTTTACGTATATTTTATGTGACATGGTTAATGTTTCTCAAAGTTGAATCACCAAAAAAAAACTTCTTTTATTTTTTAACACGTGTAACATCATTCTTCTTTCATCCATCATACAAAATCATTATTTCAAAAAAAAAAATGATAAAAGTCCTTACATGCATTCATTTCATTAAGCATAAAACCCATACACATACATTGTATGTTCCCATTCATTCACTTGTCCATGCATCACTCATATTTTCATCCATCCATATACTCATATCATGTACCCTATCAACAGAGAGTAAAAAAAAAAAAAAGAAAGCAAGCTGGTGCGTCAACATCGCTATTGGGCTCGTTCTCAGGCTAGAAACATGGAAGCAAATCAGGACAATCCGCCTCAAGATAACCCAGATCAAGGCAATCCACATCAGAACCTAGGCAATCAAGAGCTTAGGGCAGAAATAGATGGGATGAAAGAACAGATGGTTGAAATCTTAAAGGTTTTACAAGCTTTGAGGGGCAAAGACACAAGTGAAGATGTCTCCGCTGGGAACACGGAAAATCAAGTTACCAACCCTCCTTCTCCCAATGGACTCGGGATCCCGCATACAGTGCACCATACTGGGCCTAATGACCAGGGTTACATATGGCCTCCTTACGGACTTCCACAAGGTTACGCACCTCCGACAGTCGATGCTAATCCAGAAGACGGTCCCTCAGGAGTCGTGGGCCGACAACAGCTTACACCGACGGGTCACGATGGTAATTCGGGGGCACCACAAGTTCAAAACCCGAACCCCGTCATCGCACCACAAGGACTCCCACTTAGCTGCCCTCCACTGCTGGTAGATAACACTCAAGCTCAGAGTCCCACTCTCAGGAACCCCACTCATTCACATACCCCAAATGTGAACCCAGCCATGGTACCGATGATTCATCCTTACTATGGTATGAGTGGACGTCCTCACAATTACTCTATGGAGAACCCTCAAGCCAAAGACAAACTACAAATACTTGAGGAAAGGTTGAGAGCAGTTGAAGGATCCAATATTGGGGCAACCGGCGCTTATGACTTGTGTCTCGTCCCTAATGTAGTCATTCCTCCCAAATTCAGGGTGCCAGATTTTGATAAATACATGGGTGTAACCTGTCCTGCTAGCCATCTGACCATGTATTGTAGAAAAATGGCTGCCTTTGCACATGATGATAAACTGCTCATTCACTACTTCCAGGACAGTCTAGCTGGGGCAGTCTCAAGATGGTACATGCAGTTGGAACGCAACCACATTCGATGTTGGAAAGACCTGGCCGATGCTTTCCTCAAGCAATATAAATACAACATCGACATAGCTCCTGATAGAGCACAGTTGCAGAATATGGTGAAAAGAAACCATGAATCATTCAGGGAGTACGCCCAACGTTGGAGAGGACTAGCAGCGCAGGTGGCACCACCTTTACTGGAAAAGGAGATGGTATCCATGTTCAGGGACACTTTGCAGCCACCCTTCTATGACAGGTTGATTGGGAGTGTATCCTCTAACTCCTCAGACATGGTCACCATAGGGGAAAGGTTAGAAAGCGGAATGAGAAACGGGAAAATTACTCACGGTTCAACCGAAAACGATGAAGGAGAAACCAATTCCATAACAGGACCAGGGAAAGCCTCTTACGCTTCCAAAAAACCGTCCCCAAGCCCTGCACTTCTCTACCCAAACAAGTAGAATCCACGGGCCACCAAACTATCCAGAAAGGAAACATGTACCGTTTGATCCAATTCCCGTATCCTACTCAGACATGTTCAACCACCTCACCAGTCACAACTTAATCTCCCCCCGCCCGATGAGACCTATTGAACCTCCTTTCCCGAGGGGCTACGACCCAAATGCCACATGCGATTTTCACGCAGGCGCAATTGGGCATTCAGTGGAAAACTGCAAGGCGCTGAGACATGTGATTCAGGATCTGATCGAATCCAAATGGTTGAGCTTCAATGAAGGCAATAACCCCTTTCTAGGGGCATGAAGAGTCATTTGTCAATGCTATTGAAGGCGTTCAAAATGCTAGAGAGGACATCATCATCCTTGTGCGCCGTTATCCTGCATCTGAAGCACTTATGAATTGGGGGACCGTCGATTTTCTTGTAATTTTTAGTTCAAAGTAATTTTCTTGTAATGCAATCCTATGGCTCTGCCCAAGGCCTTAGGACATTTCAATAAGGGCACACATGTTTCTTTTCAATATCAATATTAGTAAAATAGCATTTTGAATTTTGCCATAAACTTCTTCGCTCATTCGCTCGATTCGCTTCTTCCTCCATCCTCTTTCAATTTTTACTAATGCAGATCTAAATAATTTGTCTTTGAAAATAACAACATCGTTGACTCATATCATAACTTCGATCAGCCCAAACTAAGGAAGATGTAGAAGATAAAACTCCTCCAGAGGAAACGAGAATAATGAAGCAAGAAGATGAAGTGGTCCAGCTTTGCGTGGAATCAAGTGAGATGATTAACTTGGGAACGAGAGAAGGCAAAAGGTGTTAGAATGAACATCACACCAAAAGGGCAGCGAATCAAGAAAATTCGCTCGCATCACCTTGTCTGACACAAGATACCCACCGGTGTAAGAAAATCAGTGATTACTAATGAATTTGGTATGTCGTTACAACCTTCCAAGTAAGATCATCGCGAACAGTGGGGAAAAGTTTGTGTAAAGACCCCAAGTCGAACATCATAACCCCTCCCCGTACCACCCAAAAATGAATGAGGCAGTTGCAGCGACAAACAAAAGAATATCAGAGATGATAGTAACCTTCAAATGCTCCTTTTTTGGAGATCAGACCTTGTTTCACACTTCAACAGGGGCAACCCCGTGCGATGGAAGTAGCACTTCCATTAAACCTTATCAAACAAAAGGATGGTTGTTTTGTGTCATATCAGAAAAAAGCAAAGAAAGATTAACAGAAAAGGGTTCGTCCCCGACAATTTCAAGGAGACTTGGTGCCCAAGAAAATCATACCCATCCAAAAGGATCCCCGTGGAAGATGGACCCTGAGCTATGAAGGACCTTATGCAGTAAAGAAATCATTCTCTGGAGGGGCCCTAACCCCCATGAAAATAGAGGGCGAAGACATCCCACTCCCGATGAATTCTGATGCGGTCAAATACTATGCCCAAAAACGCATAAAAAAAAAAATAAAAAAAAGAGCCAAGAGAAACAAGCTCGCTAGGCTGAAAACCCGAAAGGGCGGCCTAGGAAAAAATCAGAGCGACCCGGTGGATTGAAAACCCAACGGGGCAATCCAGGCAAAAATTAGGGTCAGGAAGTTGGACTAAATAAATGTTTAGGCAATCAACAAAAGCCGGATAATGAATTGATCGAGGTCATGAATATGAGCGGCCGACATTGTTACTTCAAGGACACTAACTACCCAAAGATCTGCTTAGTATTTTTGCCTTTTCATTTCTTTCAAATTCTTAATATGCTCTCAAGCCAGTGTCCCTTTCGCACACTCGGCTCCAGTCTTAATGTCAAACACTTTCCCTTCTTCTTTATTTTCCCTTGTTTTTGAAATGACATTTTATGGTAGTTGATATTGAATTGTGAAACATGTGCATGACTACAAGCATTACAGATTATTACGAAATTTCTAAAGGTCACATAAACGAGGAGATCTCTCATAAATAAAATTGCAAAAAAGATAAATACATGCAAGATCACTTCAAAAAGGCGAATGATAACAATAGGCCGCACTTCAATAGCACTACTTTGGGCAACTCCCGTATCTTACGTCGAAAGTCCTGCGAGTTGATCAACAAGAAGGGGCAAGAAAGAGCAAAAGAGAAAGAGCAAAAGAGCAAGAGCAAAAGAGCAAAAGAGCAAAGCGAAAGAGACAAGCAAGAGCAAAAGAGCAAAAATAGTCAAAAAAAAAAAAAAAAAAAAGAAAAAGAAACAAAAGTCATCCATTACATTTCATTCATCATTCCACTCAAAACCAATCATCACACATGCATACATTACATGCATGTCATATGCATAGCATCTGCTGTTTTTCAACTTTAAGTGTCGGTCCTTCCAGTTTTTAACGAGCATCGATCCTACATCAAACCAAATCACAATGTTAGCACCAAGTCTAGCAGAGATCCCTCAGACCAGCAACGGTCCTTCAATCCAGATCGCATGTCGCGTTATCGAGCAACCGACCGATCAACCGACCCGAGGTCCTTCAGTTCAGTTTGAATCAACACGTCCTTCAAACTCTACCCTCAGATCACTACGTCGACACTGAGCACGACGGATCATCCGACCCCAGGTCCTTCAGGTCAATTCGAATTAACACGTCCAAGCAACGACTTCGAACCATACCACCAGATCACTAAGTCGACACTGAGCGCGACGGATCGCCCGACCCCAGGTCCTTCAGACTAGCTGTCTCAGCCTAAGACTCAGTGTATGTCCTTCGCGGCCGCTCGAAAAAAGGCCACCCCACAAACAGACCGTATTACTAGTACCATAAGCTAGTTACGCTCCTTCGGACCCATCGGTCCCTCAGGCTTAGGCATGCCCTTCAGACCCCGACGGTCCCTCAGTCGAACTCAGGTCGATGCGCTAAGCATTGATTTTGAGCTAGACCTTCAGATCCCCAGCGATCCCTTCAGAGCCCCAGTGCTCCCTATTTACTTTCAGTCTAAATCAGCCCAGTTTTCATAAATTTTTCAAAACAAAAAAAAACAAAGTACCTCAGTCTGGGCAAAATTAGCGTCTTTTCTATCTTCATTTCTATTTTCCTCGAGAAATTCGGAATCCCTCCGATTTCCTAGCAAAATATAAATAAAGAGGGGCAGCTGTAATACCCTAATTTTGTCCTATCCAAAAAAGAGAAATTTTATTTATTTTAATAAAAATAAATATTTTTTTTTTCATGCCATGTTTTATTTTATTTTAGTTTGCTACAAGTTTTAATTTTTGAAAAAAATAATAATTAGAAGTGAAGAAATAAAAATAAGCCAAGAAGGAAGTGGGGGGGTCTATTAATAATAAGGTGCTGTCATGGAAGCCCAACCCAGCAAAATAGCTAGCCCAATTCGCCTAGCCCACTCCTCCACCAAGCCCAATCCAACTCCTCCACCAAACCCAACCCATATCCTAACCCTAACCCATATCCAACCCATAACCCAACACCCAACTCCATCCAACCCACTCCAACTAAACCCTAATTCGCATACCCCCCCTTTAACCCTAAAATGTGTCTACATTCACTCTCCCCCCTAGCCTTAAAAATCATCCACATTCATCCCTAGAAATCCGCCCCCCACTCTCCTTGATTCCCTCCTTGGAACTCTCAATCCCACTTCCCCACATCCACTTCCCCATACACTCCACCCTTCCCATCACTCCCTCTCTCTTTTCTCTCACTCCCTACGCCCCTTTTCTTTCTCTCTCCCTCACACATCACTCTCTCACACACTCACACACTCAACCCTCCCCCCCCCCCTACGGCTATCTCTCTCTCCCTCACACATCACATACCCATTCTCATCCTTTCACACACTCAACCATCCTTTCTCTCTTTCCTCTCTCACACTCAACCATTCACTTCATCCTCTCTTTCTCTCCCCCACCCCACGGCTCTCTCCTCTCACTCTTCACACACTCATCCATTCTTCTCCCTAATCACACACTTCACACTTGGCACTTCTCCCTCACACACAACACTCAACCTTCCTCTCCTCACTCACACAAACCTACGACCCTCCTCTCCCCTCATCTCACATGTCTTTTTTATTTTTTTCCTCTTCTACAACTACCCCCAAACCTCCATCATATCAAGAAAAAAAGATCATCATCACTATCCAAGAGTGGTTGAAGTGGAGCAGAAGATAGAAGGAAGCAAGTTTTTTTTATATAAATAGGGGTCCTTACCTTAGAAGGGGAGAGGGGACGGTTTTGACTCTTAGAGAAAAAAAGGGGGAAAATTTTCTAAAAAAAAAACTAGGGTTTCAAAGAGAGAAAGAAATTTTTTTAGAGTTTCTTTTAGAAAAATTTTCTTCCCCTTCTTTTCTTCCTTCTTAGATTTTTTTTTTAGTTTAAATTTTTTGTTGTATTGAAGAGATCCGAAGAAGAAAAGCTTGGATTTGTTCAAGGTACAAAAATGTAATAATTTGTAGTATTGTTGCTTTTTTTTGTATTTTTTAGTTATTGTAATTTTGTTCATATTATCATTGCCATTTTTATTGTTATTATTGTTGTTCACGTTTTTAAAAAATATATTGGTTGCTTTTTTTTATATAAATATTAGTTATTGACTTTTTTATAAATATTAGTATTGGTTGTTGTTTTTGAACATATTATTGCTTTTTTTAGTTTAGTTGCTGTTTTTATAGATGTATATATGTTGTTATTATGGTTTTTTTTATGTTGCAATTTTCGGACTAAAAAAGTGCTAAAAAAAATATGTTGTTTTTTTAAAAAAATGATTACTATTTTCGGATTTAAAATAAACCTAAAAAAAAAGTGTTAAAAAAAAATGTGTTGTTTTTTTAAACAATTACTATTTTTTCGGAGTAAAAAAAAGAGAGTAAAAAAAATGTTGATTTTTTTTATAAATGGTTACTATTTTTCGGATTAAAAAAAGTGATAAAAAATGTGTTCCTTTTTTATTTTCGGATTTAAATAAAGCCTTTTTTTTTTAAATACTAAAAAATATTTTTTAAAAAATAAATGGTTACTAGTGTCACTACTCTTTTCTAAAAAAAAAAAATGATATAATAACAAAAATCTTTTTCAAAAAAAGTAAAAAGGCCCCCTTTTATTTAGATAATAACTATGACAAAAAAAAAACAACAAAAGAATTTTTCTCCATAATCCGCTTTCAAAATACCACTTGTTTAGTCTAGGTTTTTTTTTAGGAAAAGCGCTTCAAGAACCACGTGCTCTAGGGTAGAATAGTAAAAAAGGTAATAGACCCGTCAATCGTTTTTTTTAGCGTCAAAACGCTATTTACTCCCCCGGCAACCATTTTCTTTTAGCGTCAAAACGCTATTTGCACCCCCGGTGACATTTTTTTTCTAGCGTCAAAACGCTATTCACACCTCCCTTTTTAAATACAACTTCTTTATTATTTGCACCCCCCTTTATCACCTACTCCGCTTTTATTCACAACGTGATTGCTTCCGAACCGTTTTTTTTCCTTTCGAAAAATCGAATTCGCGCAAAAAAAATAGGTCGTCTATAGCGGTCACTCTGGGCCTCGCTTGTTTGAACGCTATAAATACCTTCTTTTCCGAATAAGCCATTAATGACGACCACTCTGGATTTATCTGTTTGGTCACCATGAACGGTCTCTAGTTTTCCCAAACTTTTCAAAAAAAGTAAAAAATACCAACACACAAATATTTTCTACCCAAGAACTACGTAGCTTTGATTTCTCCATCGCACCCGGAGATACGTAGGAGCGGGGGCCCACTCCCGTCGAGCGCAAAAAACTAAAATTTTTATTAAGTCTTCTTTTCCGTTTTTTTTGCAAATAACAAAAAAGGGTAAATTAAAGTGTTTTCTTTAAACTATTTTTTTTCTACACATTAAATTAAAAGGTAACCTTTTTAGGATGTTGCGGGGTGCTTGTACCTTCCCCGCACTTAATCGACCCCCGAACCCAAAAACAAAGGTTTTTTCAATGTTTCCCTAAAAATAAATATTGATGGCGGCTCCATTGTTCAAAACAACGAAGGATCCCTCCTCCGGATTCTTCGGTCGCTACACAGGCAAAACTACTTTTACAATTATATATTAATGTTTATTATTTATAATAATCTTTATATCGGGCGAGGAATATTATATTAAAACTACTTTTGCTATAGTTATTTATTTGAAGGGTTATTTTTTTCAAGAGAGCTTCCAGGGTGGGCTGACTGAGTACCATGAGTCCCAACAGAGCAGTGGGGCAGCTGATATCGATCCAGAGGAGGAGGCTAGAGTAGCTTGTGATATTTGGGAGAGAGCAGTTGGTCCCCAAAAGAGTAATCGTATGGTAGGATCAGGTGGTATTGGACCGGCTGCTTTT
>JAZGSX010000224.1:0-11038 GCA_039519185.1 Astragalus membranaceus | reverse complement strand
ACTACTACAAACTCAAAAAAATTGTACGAAATCGTACCAGTTTCTACAATAAGGGCCAAATCGTACGATTTGGTCCGAACTGGTACAAAATCATTCGAAATGGTATGAAATGGTACAAACAGGTACGAAATCGTACGAACTGGTACAAACTCGAACAGTGGTACGAAATCGTACCAGTTTATACAATATGGGCCAAATCGTACTATTTGGTCCGAATTGGTACGAAATCAAACAAAATGGTATGAAATGGATCAAACAGGTACAAAATCATACGAACAAGTATGAACTCGTACGAGTTTGTACAATTTGGGGCAAATAGTATGATTTGGCCCGAACTGGTACGAAATCTCCCGAAATGGTATGAAATGGTACAAACTAGTACGAAATCGTACGAAATGGTACGAACTCGTACGAGTTGGTACAATATGGGCCAAATCGTACAATTTGTTCCGATCTAGTACGAAATCACACGAAATGGTATGAATAGGTACGAAATGGTACGAAGTGGTATGAACTACTACGAACTCATAAAAATGGTACACAATCGTACCAGTTTATACAATAAGGGCCAAATCGTACGATTTGGTCAGAACTGGTACGATATCAAACAAAATGGTATGAAATGGATCAAACAGGTACAAAATCGTACGAAGTAGTATGAACTCGTACGAGTTTGTACAGTTTTGGGCAAATAGTACGATTTGGCCCGAACTGGTTCGAAATCTCTCGAAATGGTATGAAATAGTACAATCTACTACGAAATCGTACGAACTAGTACGAACTCGTACGAGTTGGTACAATATGGGCCAAATCGTACAATTTGTTCCGAACTAGTACGAAATAACACGAAATGGTATGAATAGGTACGAAATGGTACGAAGTGGTATGAACTACTACGAACTCAAAAAAAATTGTACGAAATCGTACCAGTTTATACAATAAGGGCCAAATCGTACGATTTTGGTCCGAACTGGTACGAAATCATACGAAATGGTACAAACAGGTACGAAATCGTACGAACTGGTAGAAACTCGAAACAGTGGTACAAAATCGTACCAGTTTATACAATATAGGCCAAATCGTACGATTTGGTCCGACTTGGTACGAAATCAAACAAAACGGTATGAAATGGAACCAAGAGGTACAATATCGTACGAACTAGTATGAACTCGTACGAGTTTGTACAATATGGGACAAATAGTACGATTTGGCCCGAACTGGTACGAAATCACACGAAATGGTATGAAATGGTACAAACTGGTACGAAATCGTACGAACTGGTACGAACTTGTTCGAGTTTGTTCAATATGGGCCAAATCGTACGATTTGGTCCGAACTGGTATGAAATCACACGAAATAGAATGAAGTGGTACAAACGGGTACGAAATCGTACGAACTGGTACGAACTCGTACGAGTTGGTACAATATGGGCCAAATCGTACAATTTGTTCCGAACTGGTACGAAATCACACGAAATGGTATGAATATGTACGAAATGGTACGAAGTGGTATGAACTACTACGAACTCGAAAAAATGGTACGAAATCGTACCAGTTTATACAATAAGGCCCAAACCGTACGATTTGGTCCGAACTGGTACGAAATCATACGAAATGGTATGAAATGGTACAAACAGGTACGAAATTGTACGAACTGGTACGAACTTGTAAAAAATGGTACGAACTCGTACGAGTTGGTACAATATCGGCCAAATTGTCCGATTTTGTCGAAACTAGTACGAAAAGGTACGAAATCGTACGAAATGGTATGAATAGTACGTACTCGAAAAAATGGTTCGAAATCGTACTAGTTTATGCAAAATGGGCCAAATCGTACGATTTGGTCCGACCTGGTACGAAATCACACGAAATGGTATGAAATGGTACAAACAGGTACGAAATCGTACGAACTGGTACGAACCCGTACAAGTTTGTACAATATGGTCTAAATCGTACGATTTGGTCCGAGCTGGTACGAAATCACACGAAATGGTCTAAAATGGAACAAACAGGTACAAAATCGTACGAACTAGTATGAACTCGTACGAGTTTGTACAATTTGGGGCAAATAGTACGATTTGACCTGAACTGGTACGAAATCCCCCGAAATGGTATGAAATGGTATGAAATGGTACAAACTAGTACGAAATCGTACGAACTGGTACGAACTCGTACGAGTTGGTACAATATGGGCCAAATCATACAATTTGTTCCGAACTAGTCCGAGATCACACGAAATGGTATGAATAGGTACGAAATGGTACGAAGTGGTATGAACTACTACGAACTCAAAAAAATGGTACGAAATCGTACCAGTTTGTACAATAAGGGCCAAATCGTACGATTTGGTCTGAACTGGTACGAAATCATACGAAATGGTATGAAATGGTACAAATAGGTACGAAATCGTACGAACTGCTACAAACTCGAAACAGTGGTACGAAATCGTACCAGTTTATACAATATGGGCCAAATCGTACGATTTGGTCCGAACTGGTACGAAATCAAACAAAATGGTATGAAATGGATCAAACAGGTACAAAATCGTACGAACTAGTATGAACTCGTACGAGTTTGTACAATTTGGGGCAAATAGTACGATTTGGCCCGAACTGGTACGAAATCTCCCGAAATGGTATGAAATGGTACAAACTAGTACGAAATCGTACGAAATGGTACGAACTCGTACGAGTTGGTACAATATGGGCCAAATCGTACAATTTGTTCCGAACTAGTACGAAATCACACGAAATGGTATGAAAAGGTACGAAATGGTATGAAATGGTATGAACTACTACGAACTCAAAAAAATGGTACGAAATCGTACCAGTTTATACAGTAAGGGCCAAGTCGTACGATTTGGTCCGAATTGGTACGAAGTCATACGAAATGGTATGAAATGGTACAAACAGGTTCGAAATTGTACGAACTGGTAAGAACTCGTAAAAATGGTACGAACTCGTACGAGTTGGTACAATATGATTCAAATTGTACGATTTGGTCGAAACTAGTACGAACAGGTACGAAATCGTACGAAATGGTATGAATAGTACGAACTCGAAAAAATGGTTCGAAATCGTACTAGTTTATACAATATGGGCCAAATCGTACCATTTGGTCTGACCTGGTAGGAATTCACACGAAAAGGTATGAAATGGTACAAACAGGAACGAAATCGTACGAACTGTTACGAACCCGTACAAGTTTGTACAATATGGGCCAAATCGTACGATTTGGTCCGAACTGGTACGAAATCACACGAAATGGTATGAAATGGAACAAACAGGTACGAAATCCTACGAACTCGTACGAGTATGGACAATATGGGCTAGTCCGAAATGGTACGAAATCAAACGTAATGGTATGAACAGGTACGAAATCGTACGAAATGGTATGAACTCGTACGAGTTTGTACAATATGGGCCAAATAGCACGATTGTGTCCGAACTGGTACGAACAGGTACGGAATAGTACAAAATGGTATGAACTAGTACGAACTCAAAAAAATGGTTCGAAATCGCACCAGTTTATACAATATGGGATAAATCGTACAATTTGGTCCGAACTGGTACGAAATCACACGAAATGGTATGAAATGGTTTAAACAGGTACGAACTCGTACGACTATCTACAAGATATGCCAAATCGTACAATTTGTTCCGAACTGGTACGAAATCACACGAAAGGGTATGAATAGGTACGAAATGGTACGAAGTGGTATGAACTACTACGAACTCGAAAAAATGGTATGAAATCGTACCAGTTTACACAATAAGGGCCAAATCGTACGATTTGGTCCGAACTGGTACGAAATCATACGAAATGTTATGAAATGGTACAAACAGGTACGAAATTGTACGAACTGGTACGAACTCGTACGAGTGGGTACAATATGGGCCAAATTGTACGATTTGGTCGTATCTAGTACGAACAGGTACGAAATCGTACGATTTGGTACGACCTAGTACGAAATCACACTAAATGGGCCAAATTGTACGAGTATGTACAGTATGGGCCAAATTGTACACTTTGGTCTGAACTGGTACGAAATCACACGAAATGGTATGAACAGGTACGAAATCGTACGAAATGGCATGAACTAGTATGAACTCGAAAAACGGTACGAAATCGTACTAGTTTATACAATATGGGCCAAATCGTACGATTTGGTCCGACTTGGTACGAAATCAAACAAAATGGTATGAAATGGAACCAACAAGTACAAAATCGTACGAACTAGTACGAACTGGTACGAGTTTGTACAATATGGGCCAAATGTACTATTTGGCCCGAACTGGTACGAAATCACACGAAATGGTATGAAATGGTACAAACTGGTACGAAATCGTACGAACTTGTACGAGTTTGTTCAATATGGGCCAAATCGTACGATTTGGTCCGAACTGGTATGATATCACACGAAATGGAATGAAGTGGTACAAACAGGTACGAAATCGTACGAACTGGTACGAACCCGTACAAGTTTGTACAATATGGGCCAAATCGTACGATTTTGTCCGAACTGGTACGAAATCACACGAAATGGTATGAAATGGAACAAACAGGTACGAAATCGTACGAACTCGTACGAGTATGTACAATATGGGCTGGTCTGAACTGGTACGAAATCAAACGAAATGGTATGAACAGGTACGAAATCGTACGAAATGGTATGATCTCGTACGAGTTTGTGCAATATGGGCCAAATAGTACGATTTGGTCCGAACTGGTACGAAATAGTACAAAATGGTATGAACTAGTACGAACTCAAAAAACTGGTTCGAAATCGTACCCGTTTATACAATATGGGATAAATCGTACGATTTGGTCCGAACTCGTACGAAATCACACGAAATAGTATGAATGGTACAAACAGGTACGAAATCATACAAACGGGTATGAACTCAAAAAATGGTACGAAGTCGTACGAGTATGTACAATATGGGCCAAATCGTACAATTACCTCCAGCAACCCTCTGATAACTCTTACCCGCAGGAACCTCATATGGCTTGCTTCGACTCGGAAACTTAACCTTTTTCTCAGACACAGCTTTGTAATGTGCAGTACTGTCCTCCTCAAAGATCCTACATCTATCAACCAGATCAGCGAACACACGGATCTTCTGGTAACCAATTGCCTTTTTGATGTCAGGCCTCAAACCATTCTCGAACTTGATGCATTTTGAGAACTCAGCTGTAGCCTCACTATAGTGCGGATAGAATTTTCCCAATTCCACAAACTACGCCGCATACTCAGTCACATACATACCACCCTGCTTCAGTTCCAGGAACTCTATTTCTTTCTTTCCTCGGACATCTTCAGGAAAATACCTTCTCAGAAATTCTCTGCTGAATACCTCCCAGGTAATCTCTTCCTGCACAGTCTCCAACCTCTGCCTAGTAGCCAACCACCAGTCGTCGGCCTCCTCAGCTAACATGTGAGTACCAAAACGGACCTTCTGCTCAACAGTGCAGTCCATCACCCTGAAAATCCTCTCGATCTCTTTCAACCAAGCCATAGCACCATCTGGATCATATTTGCCCTTAAAAGTGGGCGGATTCTCTCTCTGGAAAGTAGTCAGGCTCCGAAAACCAGCGTTCTCCCCAGCATTCCGCTGATTCTGCACAGCCTGAGCCATGGCAGCCAAAGCAGCAGCAATCGCAGTGTCGTTTCTCCCAGCCATCTCAACTCAAAGCTGCAACAAAACCAACAGTTAGAATAAGTCGACAATACTAGACTGTCAATGACTGGACAACTTGGCCGGACAGACCAAACTTTTGCTTTGATACCACTAATGTAACTGATACGAAAATTGATCATGAAGAACTTGCAATCAACACACGTGACAATCACCAAGGAGTTAGTGGCGTGGGTTCCTTTGCTAGCCATCATCAAGGGCTGAGTTTAATTACTTGGCTATTTTAAGTCATTTAATTGTTACTTGGCTGTTTTTGTTTTAGTCATTTAATCACCAATAAATCAGCCATTTGAATCCTATTCTGACCAGTTACAAAGGAGGAGCATTAAAGACAATCCAAGCCATTGGAAAAGGAGTTACATAGCTGATAGAATAATGTCATTACTAGTTTAATTGCTTTTATGTTGCACTTTAAATAAGCCAATGTTTCGGCTATATATATCATGTATGCTGATCATTTTTGATATATAGAATTCAGTTCAAGAACATAGAATTTGTGTCTACATTTTCGAAAGGTTATTTGCAAGCGTCGTCTTGAGAATAATCCGATTAGCTCAATTGGTGTTGAGTGCTAATCTCTTTGTTAAACTATTGGTGTAGGTTAACATTGCATATCCCTTCTTATTCCACTAAAACTATTCGACTGAACACTTCACACAATTCGACTAAACTTCACAGAATTCGACTACACTTCACAATTCGACTACACTTCACAATTCGACTACACTTCACAGAACTCGACCAACACTTCACAGAATTCGACTAATATGGGTTGTACCTAGTACATTCGATATTGGTCGTTTGCTTCCGCTTCCCTTACGAATTAAAGCACTCTAATTCGTATCATTTGTGGTATCAAAGCTTCAGCTTTGAATCCTTGTTACGTGACAATGGTAGATTTCAACAACGATGAGTTCATGGACAGATTGCGTGAAGCCTTAAGGGGCGTCGATTTGGGAGATGAACGATGGAGGCCTAGAAGGGGTGAACCACGTCCAAACGTGGATGAGTTCAAATTCAACGAGCTACCTGAATTCAATGGCAGTGCAGACCCGGAGGTTTATTTGGAATGGGAGCGCAAGATCGATAGAATGTTCGACTTCAAGGATCTTGACGATGAGAAGCGTTGTAAGTATGCTATTCTGAAACTTAGCAAAAGTGCATCGTTGTGGTATGAAGGTTTGAAGGCTAAAAGAATACGAGATAGGAAGGAGAAAATCAGTTCTTGGGAGTCCTTGAAAAGAAAGTTGCGCAAAAGGTACGTGCCATCGAACCACAGATTGAACTTGTATAAGAAGATCTCAGATTTAGTACAAGGCAAAATGAGTGTTGCCGAATACATGGATGAATTCCAAAACCTATGTTTAATGGGTGAGTTGGAGGAAAATGAAGAGCAAAGAATGAGTCGTTTTCTTCGTGGCCTGAATAAGAACATAGCATTTGCTGTTGAGCTATGTAATTATACTGATTTCGACACTTTATGCACCTTGTGCTTAAAGATTGAAAATCAAAATAAGAATAGATATAATGCTAGGAGTTCAAGTGGTTGGTCCAAGGGAGGTGCGTCGAGTAGTGCAAGCACTAAGCCAAATGTGACTCAACCAACACAAGGGGAGCCTACTCCTAAACAGTCTAGTGTTGTACCCAAAGAGACTAGCCTGTCGAAGGTTAGGTGTTTTAAGTGTCAAGGCTTTGGACACTTTGCTAGAGCTTGCCCTAATCAACGAGTTGTGACCCTCAGAGAGGCGGTTAGCATGCGTGATGAGTTGGCTAAGGAAGAGGAAGAATCTGGTGGCACTGTTGACATGGATGGACCTGAAATTGTTGAAGACGCCGAGAATGAGGTAGAAGAATATGAACCTCCCATCTATGATACTTTGGTGCTTAGAACTTTACAAACTAAAACTGTACCCTTGGCTGGAGATCAAAGGGATCAAATCTTCTACACTAAGTGTCAAGTGAAGGATAAATGGTGTAGTGTCATTGTGGATGGAGGTAGTTGTACCAATGCCGCTTCGACTGAAATGGTGTCTAAGTTAGGATTGCTCACAACAAAACATCCTAAACCTTATGCATTACATTGGTTGGACAATGGGAGTAGTATAAAAGTTACAAAACAGGTTCGTGTGGGGTTAACCATGGGGTCTTATGTTGATGAGATCTTGTGTGATGTTGTGCCCATGGATGCAAGTCATATACTTTTGGGACGTCCTTGGCAATCTGATAGAGATGTGACGCATAGAGGAAGATCAAATGAGTATGAATTGAACTACAAAGGTAAGAGGATTGTGCTGAAACCTATGGCATCAAATGAAGTCCGTTCCATGACTACAAAGAGAGGTAAAAGTCCTAGCCTCACTATGTTTGCTACTGAAAATGAAGTGAAAAATGCTATTGATAATGGTGAATTAGTTTACATGTTGGTTGCAAAGAATGCTAAACAGGATGATATTGAAACTCCTCTTAAACAACAATTGGAAGCTGTCTTGAATGAGTATGAAGATGTGTTTCCAAATGAACTACCAATTGGTTTACCACCTGTTCGAGGAATTGAGCATCAAATTGATCTAATGCCTGGAACTCCATTACCAAACAAGGCTGCCTATAGGTGTAATCCGGAGGAGACAAAAGAGTTGCAAAGGCAAATTGAAGAATTGATCAGTATGGGTTATGTGCGTGAATCAATGAGTCCTTGTGCTGTCCCAACGTTGTTGGTTCCTAAGAAGGATGGTTCATGGAGAATGTGTATTGATAGTAGGGCGGTGAACAACATAACCATCAAATATCGCTTTCCTATTCCAAGGTTAGATGATATGCTTGATGAGTTACATGGGTCGGTTATATTCTCAAAAATCGATCTAAGGAGTGGGTATCACCAAATCAGAATGCGTGAAGGTGATGAATGGAAGACGGCATTCAAGACCAAGCATGGTCTATATGAATGGCTGGTTATGCCATTTGGGCTCACGAATGCACCTAGCACCTTCATGAGGCTCATGAACGAAGTACTCAAGCCATTTTTGGGTAAGTTTGTTGTTGTTTACCTTGACGATATCTTGGTGTATAGCAGGTCTAGTGAGAAGCATTTCACTCATTTGAAACAAATCTTTGAAACCCTAAGAGCGCAAAAACTCTATGGGAAGAAGGAGAAGTGTAATTTCTTGGTCGAAAAGTGTGGTGTTTCTTGGATATGTTGTGTCTAAAGATGGAGTATCGGTCGATCAAACAAAGGTGGATGCTATCAAAACTTGGCCAAGTCCTACAACAGTTTCGGAGGTGAGATCTTTCCATGGGCTTGCATCATTTTATCGACGTTTTATACAGAATTTCAGCACTATAACGAGCCCTATTACTGAATGTTTGAAGAAGGGTGCATTTGTGTGGAATGAGCAAGCACAAAAGGCTTTTGAATTGATTAAGTTAAAGCTTTGTGAAGCTCCTGTTTTAGCTTTGCCCGACTTCACTCAACCATTTGAGGTTGAATGTGATGCTAGTGGAGTTGGCATTGGAGCTGTTTTGATACAAAACAAAAGGCCTATAGCTTATTTCTCGGAGAAACTTGGGGGAGCTCGATTGAACTATTGCACCTATGACAAGGAATTCTATGCCATTGTAAGAGCTCTTGATCATTGGAGTCATTATTTGCGTTCTAACCACTTTGTGTTGCATTCAGATCACGAGTCGTTAAAGTATATCAACGGACAACAGAAGTTGAGTCCAAGGCATGCTAAATGGGTCGAATTTCTTCAATCTTTTAATTTCTCTTCAAAATACAAGGATGGTAAAAGTAACGTGGTGGCTGATGCACTTTCAAGGAGGTATGCTTTGATTTCAATTCTCGAAACTCGTTTACTTGGTTTTGAGACTTTGAAAGATTATTATAAAGAGGATATCGATTTTGGTGAGATCTACTCTAACTGCAAAAATGGAGCATTTGGAAAGTACATAATGCAGGGCGGATTTTTGTTCAAGGAGAATCGGCTTTGCATCCCAAAGCATTCAATTCGTGAGTTACTAGTTCGTGAAGCTCATGGTGGGAGTTTGGCTGGTCACTTTGGCATTACAAAAACTCTAGAGATTTTAAAAGAACACTTTCATTGGCCAAAGATGTTAGGAGATGTGCAAAAAGTCATTAGCAAGTGTGTTACTTGTCATATGGCAAAGAGTTCTTTCAAGCCAGGAGCATATATTCCATTACCAGCACCTAGTGGTCCTTGGATGGACGTGAGCATGGATTTTATTATGGCTTTGCCCCGCACACAGCGAGGTAAGGATGCTATTATGGTTGTTGTTGATAGGTTTTCAAAGATGGCACACTTTGTAGCTTGTCACAAAACAGATGATGCTAGTAACGTTGCTGATTTGTACTTTCGTGAGATTGTACGCTTACATGGAGTTCCTAAGACTATTGTTTCTGATCGTGATTCAAAGTTTTTGAGTTATTTTTGGAATACATTATGGAGGAAATTGGGCTACTAAGTTGTTGTTTAGTACTTCCCATCACCCTCAAACCGATGGGCAAACAAAGGTGACTAATAGAACTCTTGGTACTTTGCTGCGTGGCTTGGTTAACAAAACTCAAAAGGATTGGGATTTGAAGTTAGCTCATGCCGAGTTTGCCTACAATCGATCCCCTACATATGCTACTAACCATTCTCCTTTTGAAGTTGTTTATGGTGTGAATCCTTACTTACCATTGGATCTGATTGCTATGCCGAAGGAAGAATTAGTTCATCCAGATGCCGAGGCCAAACTCAAATCAATGTTGAAACTACATGAGCAAGTGCAAGCAAGAATCAAGGCTGTTAATGAAGTCTACAAGCAAAGGTCTAAAAATAAGAAGCCTAAGTTGTTCAACGAAGGTGATCTTGTATGGGTACATTTGCGAAAGGAGAGATTCCCAAGAAAGAGAAAGAATAAACTCATGCCTAGAGCTGATGGTCCCTTCAAGGTTATATCAAAGATTAATGACAATGCATACAAGATTGAGTTGCCGGGAGAATATGGAGTACATGCTACTTTCAATGTTGGAGATCTCTCACCATATTTGGATGATGATGGTATTCAAGAATTGAGGTCAATTCCTTTCAAAGGGGGAGGGGATGATACGAAAATTGATCATGAAGAACTTGCAATCAACACACGTGACAATCACCAAGGAGTTAGTGGCGTGGGTTCCTTTGCTAGCCATCATCAAGGGCTGAGTTTAATTACTTGGCTATTTTAAGTCATTTAATTGTTACTTGGCTGTTTTTGTTTTAGTCATTTAATCACCAATAAATCAGCCATTTGAATCCTATTCTGACCAGTTACAAAGGAGGAGCATTAAAGACAATCCAA
>JAZGSX010000223.1:0-11097 GCA_039519185.1 Astragalus membranaceus | reverse complement strand
GTTCCTCATAGCCCATATGGTCGTTGGCCCTTCTAAGGAACAGGCCGAGGTCGTAGTAGCGGTTCAAAGAGAACTCTTCAGCAAATCTGTGGTTCTTTCTTATACCACGTTTGAGGTACTTCAGCTTGTCCGTGTCTGATAGGTTGCGGACTGTGTCGGCCTCTGTCATGAACCGGTCGATAAACTCCCTCAATGATTCATTTTCTCCTTGGACGACCGAATCCAAGTGCTCCTCGTAACGATACTGACAACGGTTGGCCGTGTAATTGGCCAAGAACATTGCCACAAGACCTTCCCAAGAAGAGACTGAGTTGGGACGCAGAGATTCCCACCATTCTAACGCCCGGCCTTCGAGCGACTGTGGGAAGAGTCTGCACTTCATCGTCCGTCCCAGCTCCCTGTAGCTACAGTAGTTGTTGAAGTACATCAGGTGTTTATCTGGATCCCCGCGACCGTTAAACTTGTTCAGGTTTGGGGGCTTCCTCAGGTCCCTTGGGATGCGATAGCGCCTAATTTCGCTGGTGAAAGGCCCATGTCCGGTCGGGATGGGATTCTGCCCGTAAGGTTGCATGGCGGCATAAGCTTGGTCGACGGGCAAACCGTAAAGGCCGACCGGCTGACCAAGGAGTCTGTCGGCAATTGGAGGGCGTCCATGGTATTGTGGAGCATGTGGCGACGACCGTCTTCTAGGCCGCTCTGAATTGTTCCTTCTCGGTCGGCTGTTGGCATGGGAGACATCTCTAATCTCCCCGTTACTGTAGTCGTCAAACTCCTCATACGAGTCCCACGACCTGCTTCTTGATCGGCGGGATCCTGAGGACTCGTTGGACGAGTATCTTGTTGGCGACCCTTCTGACTCTGGTCGGTAGCTTGAGTCAGCGTAGTCGTAATCTTCTTCGGGGGAGCGACGGTGACGACTTCTTCGACGAGGAGGCGACCTGTGAACGATCGCCCTCCTTGAAGGATTGCGTCGGGATACGCCTCGACGAGGAGGAGCTTCTCTTCGTGGTGGTGAACGATGGGGCCGAGATGGTTGGCCTCGGTGACCGCTGTCCGCACGCGGGCGGATTGAGATCGAGCCTCTCTCATAGCGTTCGATCAGTTCGTCTCGATCAGCAATCACCTGATTCTTTTGCTCCAGAATTTGTATGAGCGCTTGGGTCACGTGCTCTGGCAACGCTTCTGGAATTCCCGCTTCGGCCAGCTCGGCCGGTAGTTGCGGGGCTGGTTGGGTAACAGGCCCGCGGCCGCCCTGTACTGAGGGTTCTTGGCGAGGCTCATCTTGTGATTCATGAACGGTCACAGGCATGCCCTCTGGGGTCCGTTGAGGTCGGCTCTGCCCAGAGGTGTTGAGCCTGGAAGAAGTGCGTTTCTGGCGTGGCGGCATGGTTTGATGTGGAATAGCGCTCGGGCCTCCCACTGTGGTCGCCAATTGATCATACCTGATCAATACGATGGGTTGTTGTTGATGACGTTGATCGGTCGCTGTGATGAGGGACCGAGTTATAAGCCGCACGCGGGTGGTACCTGCAAAGGCACTCCAACGCTCAAGTCAGAGGTGCTTCAACGGGCAGGGTCACAAGGTGAGTAAAAAACATACCTGAAGCCACATGCTGGTGTGGTATATATAATGTTGGCGTTCTAGCCGTTCCGGCTTTTGCAGGGCCGGCCTCATCTTGCGGAGCAAGCTAGATAGTGGGCTGCGATGGGCCTTTTGGACGAGTTGGCCTTCGAGCCCACTCCAGAACAGAAAGAGAATAATTTTCTCTATACTATTTATGAATAGAAAGAGAATGGTTTTCTCTATATAGTTTATCAATGGAAAGAGAATGATTTTTCTCCTTACGATCTAATAATAGAAAGAGAATGATTATCTCTATAATTTTTAATTGGTTAAAATGCTCCCGGGGTCCCTTTACATTATTAAAAGTAACGATTTAGTCCTTTATGTTTTTTTTGTTCCAAACAAGTCAAACATCTTTCAAATTTTAAGCAACTTTACCCTTTCTTTAAGTTTCCTCTTAAGTCTGTTAAAAAAGAAGGACGTGGCTGTTACAGTGCTGAGATGGTATTAAAGGTGCTCATGTGGTATTTCCAAGTAGACTGTTTTAAAAAAATTATTTAAATAAAAAACTCAGTTAACATTAATTCATGTTCAACCCAGATCCTACTTCATCTTCAACCCAGATCCAGCATCTTCCTTCTTTACATTTGTGCGCATAATCCTTCTTTACATTAATTCATCTCTCACGCATAATCCTACTTCATCATCCTTCTTTACATTTGTGGGCATCTCTCAAACTTGGTGTTGGGAGAACAAAACGAAATCAAAAACAAAACCGAAATAAAAATCAAAACCAAAACCCAGATCTGTAACCATCTTCACTTCACCTACAGGCTTGCGGTTTTTGGAACGAAATCAAAAACAAAACGAAACGAAATCAAAAAGAGAACGAAATCAAAAACAAAACTGAAAACGATTGAGGACTTATTTGATTGATGGGTTTTTGGAGTAGAAGCAAGGCTGATTTGATTGCTGGTTTTTTTGATTGTTTGGTTTTTGGAGTAGAAGAAAACCAGATTCATGAAGATGATGAATCTCCAAATTTTTCTTTTATTTTTAATAAAATTAAATTAAAAATGACATTTCAGAAAAAAACAATAAAAAATGATATGGATTTTGACACATCAGCGCTGTTTTCTCCACATAGGCAGTTTTAACGGAGTTGAACAGTTGCTAACGGAAAAGGGCAACGTTGCTCAAAATATAATAGATAAAGAACTTATTTGGGTCAAAAAAAAGATAAAGGACTAAATCGTTACTTTAAATAAAGTTAAGGGACCCCGGGAGCATTTTGGCCTTTTTAATTCTACGGAAAGAGAATAATCATCTCTATAAGAATGAATTTTTTAATTCATATTTTTTTTTTATAATTTGAAGTTACATGAATTCTTTTTTACTCACATCTTTTTTTTGCTGTTAGTGGTTAACACTTAACGGTTAATGATTTTATATCGTAGAATTGCTTTTGTTCTCAATAGCAATAACATTATTTTTTGAGAAGTTATGTGTTTCACGTTATATTGCAATATATATTATTGAAAATTGCAATATAATTTTCTAGAAAACCTTTCAAAATTAAAACTATACTCAGGCTCAAAAGAACAGCAATAGGAATGGGACCCCCCAAATTTTCCATATTCCAAGCTTCAACTACCACCACCTAGAAATGATGTTGCTCCTCCATTTAATTATTTCAATTGCGAGAGACCAGGTCATATGACACACATGTGTAGGAACATGTCAAGCTCTACCCCGCAGGCTAACCTGATGGAATAACAATTTGTTGCTATAATTTCTGAAATCAACATTGTTGGTGAATGCAGAAGTTGGTGGATGGTTACGGGCTTCGCTCGCCGTGATCTTGCTACCTTTTGAACATACACTGTTGCTGAAAATAAGAAAAGTATGTTGAGTCTGGTGGAAACATTTTTACAATGACATTTTTTTACGCAGTGTTTACTTCGTTTACACTGTAACTAAAAATGATGTTTTTTTACACGTGTAATGTTTGACTTTGACGTGTAAACAAAAACATTCTTTTCAATCTGAGCGACCAATTTTCCAAAGTTTAGTTTAAATGACTTAGAAAAAAATTGCGATTTTTGTAGTCAAGCAAAAATTATCAAGACTTCGCATAAATCAGTAAAGAAATCTGAGTATTTAGTTTTGACTCACTCATATATGCGAATCAGATGGAACGTTAACCAAAAATAGAAAACGATAGTTTGTCACTTTTAATTACAGTTGCTTTTACTACATTGTAGTATACTTTATGAAAAATAAAAGTGAATGACTTGACATATTCAAAGTTTTCCAAAACAAATTTTGAAAATCAATTAAGTTGAAAGGTTAAGAGCTTTTATAGCGATTGGGGAACGGAGTATGATTCCCATTAATTTAATGAAGTTATACATGAAACGACTGCACCATATTCTCCCGAAATGAATGGTAAAGCAGAAAGAAAGAATAGAACTTTTCCCGAATTGGTAGTTGCTATTATGCTTTATTCTGGCGCTGTATCTCACTGGTGGGGGGAAATTTTGTTAACCGTATGTTATGTCCTGAATAGACTTCCAAAGTCTAAGAGCAAAATTTCTCCTTATGAAATTATAAAGAAAAGACAACCAAATGTTTCTTATTTTCGAATCTGGGGTTGCCTGGCTTATGTCAGGATTCCAGTCCCAAAAAGAGTTAAACTCGTCAGTAGAGCCTATGAATGTGTCTTCATTGGGTATGCAGTAAACAGTAAAGCTTACAGGTTTTATGACCTTAAAGATTAAGTGATCATAGAGTCAAATGATGTAGACTTTTATGAAAACAAACTGCCTTTTAAATCAAGAAATAGTGGGGGCACCGGATCTAGTCAAGTTTCTGTGCCTAGGAACATAGAAAACAACGAACCAAGGGAAATAGAACCTCGATGAGGTAAGAATGCACGTGTTTCTAAGTACTATGGACCCAATTATATGGTCTATACATTAGAAGAAGATCCAACTAGCATTCAAGAAGCACCGTCTTCTTTGGACGCCAATTTATGGCAAGAAGCCATCAATGATGAGATGGATTCTCTAGAGTTTAACAAGACATGGCACTTAGTGGACTTGCCTCTTGGTTGCAAACCAATTGGTTGTAAATTAATTTTGAAAAAGAAACTAAAACCCGATGACACTATTGATAAATACAAGGCTCGCCTTGTAGCCAAAGGTTTTAGACAAAGAGAAAATATAGATTTCTTCCACACATATTCATCTGTTACTAGAATTACATCCATTAGGGTACTAATTTCGTTGCCCACTATTTATAATTTTTTAGTACACCAAATAGATGTCAAAACTGCTTTTTTAATCGTGAATTGGAAGAAGAAATCTATATGGAGCAACCTGAAGGTTTTGTCATTCATGGGCAAGAACACAAAGTCTGTAAGTTGGATAAAACTCTGTACGGTCTCATAAACAATGGCATGAGAAGTTTGATAACTTGATTATATCGAATGGGTTTAAAGTGAATGAAAGTGACAAATACATTTATTACAAAACAGAAAATGACATTTGCACTATCACATGTCTCTATGTAGAAGACGCACTCATATTTGGATCAAACATTCATGATGTAAATAATGTGACATCAATGTTATGCAATAACTTTGATATGAAAGACCTCGGAGAAGCAAGTGTAATACTTCGTATTAAGATTACTAGGTTTGAGAAAGGAATTTCTTTGGATCAATCTCACTATATTGAGAAGATCTTAAAGAAATACAATTACTTTGAATGTAAACCTGTTTGTTCACCATATGATTCGAGTGTCAAACTTTTTAAGAACACTGGTGACAATGTTTGACAAACGAAATATGCGAGCATCATTGGCAGCCTAAGGTATGCCACTGATTGTACTAGACCCGACATTGCCTATGTTGTGGGATTGTTAGGCAGGTTTACTAGTCGACCTAGTATAGAGCATTGGCACGCTATCGAGAGAGTCATGAGATACTTTAAAAGGAGCATGAATCTCGGATTGCATTATCAGAGATTTCCAGCTGTACTTGAAGGATACAGTGATGGAGATTGGAATACTCTATCAGATGATTCCAAAGCAACTAGTGGCTATATATTTAGTATAGCTGGTGGTGCTGTCTCTTGGAAATCTAAGAAACAGACCATATTGACAGATTCATGAAGTGTGAACAGATTCACAGAATGGGAACTGGTTCACCATTTGCGAGCATTAGTGGCAGCCTAAGGTATGCCACTGATTGTACTAGACCCGACATTGCCTATGTTGTGGGATTGTTAAGTAGGTTTACTAGTCGACCTAGTATAGAGCATTGGCACGCTATCGAGAGAGTCATGAGATACTTTAAAAGGAGCATGAATCTTGGATTGCATTATCAGAGATTTCCAGCTGTACTTGAAGGATATAGTGATACAGATTGGAATACTCTATCAGATGATTCCAAAGCAACTAGTGACTATATATTTAGTTTAGCTGGTGGTGTTGTCTCTTGGAAATCTAAGAAACAGACCATATTGGCTCAGTCCACTACGGAGTCTGAAATGATAGCATTGGCAACCATAGTGAAGAAGCTAGCTGGTTGAGATGCTTACTAGTAGAGATTCCTTTATGGGAAAAATCCATGCCAACTGTGTTGATCCACTGCAATAGTACCGCGGCTATTGCAAAACTTGAGAATCGTTATTTCAACGGTAAAAGACGACAAATACGTCGTAAGCACAACATTGTTAGAGAATGTCTCTCAAAAGGAGCTGTAAGAGTGGATCTTGTTCGCACGAACAGAACTTAGCTTAGAAGTACTAGAAGTACCTGAACAAAATCCAATATATTTTAACCCTATATTTTGTGAATAACTCAAAAGTTTAAATAAAATAAATATTAGAACAACTCATTCAATGCAGAGATATTCTCCTAGTGGTGTGTATGAAAGAAAGCATCCAGCCACAAGGCTACACAAGCTAACGAGAAACTTGAAGAATGTTGTACTTATGTAGTTTATCCGAAATATTAAGGGGAAAGTGTAGGAATGCTTAATAATCAGAAAATGGAAAGACTACTAATAATATTGGGAATGAAAACACAATTTGTCATTCAGTCTTATTAATCCAACCAATACATTTATTCGATGAGTCTTCTTTCAAACTCAAAATAGCGTAGAAACGTAGAGAAAGAACTAGACATTTTTAGGACTTTGTATTGGTTGTAAGCAAACAAAAATTTGGCTTGGCCCATTTATTTTTTAGGGCAGCATTGCCCAGGGCAGCAATGCCGAGGGCAGCACGAAGCATCAACATAGCTGCAACACCAACGAAATAACAAATCGCACCACCAACAACTCCCGTTTACAAGATGATTTTGGTCATATCTCGAATATCGATCATTTTCCGCGGAATCATGACGAGTACTTTGCAGCACCCCTTCAACCAAAGTACTTACAATGGCAAGAAGCAATAACGTGAACTTCAAAACTTTCAACGAATTTTCCATTTTAACCCTGCTAAAACTCTAATGGAAATGAAAGTGATTACTTGCAATGGTACAAGAAAGTAACCTATAACTCAATATGTTTATAAAAGTAGAGGGATAAGCTCAAAAAGGATACATTTAAAAAAAAGATTTGAATTGCTGGCAATTTAATGAGTAAGGCTTTATTTTATTTACTATTTTCATAGAAGTTATTTTAATTACTTTATTTTCATTTTAATTTCTACTAAAAATTGTTTACAATCAATACACACAATAAGGAAAAGATAAGGCCATATATCCAAAAAAATCATAATAGTAATAATAATAAGTTTTTTCCATATCAAAGTTACACCCAAATTTGTGTCAAAAAAAAAGAAGATAGCTCCCAAATCTTTTTGTAGAACACAAAATTAGCAATTTTTTTTAAAAAGTAACAAGTAACGGCAAAATAATACATGACACTATGTGGCTCTCAATTTACTGATGTGGAAAGCCACATTGGAAAGCTACATTAACTTAGAAAAATTGGGGGTGTTACACCTAGTTCTCTCTAAGCCCCAAAAACACACAATTAAAATAAAATAATTTCTAAAGCATATCCTAATAACTATTTTGAAAAAGTGGGGTGTTACATTACTACCACTTAAAGAAATTGCGAAATTTAGCGTAACATTATAGATCATCTCTTCAGAAATTCTAGATAACTCCTTCTCTTATTACTGCAATCCATTTAACTATCTTGGGCAACTTTTCGACAATTCTTGAAAGCTAGGTCTTGAAAACATGACATTATGACACACCTTTTCCTTTTTCATGAATAATGGCAGAAGCGGAATTTGTTTTATTCCAAAAACCTACTCAAACACGTATAAGGCCCAAGCAAATATATACATTCAAAAGCTCGAGAACCTTAACAATGTGGGACTCCAATACAACTTCAAAATGTTTAGATCACTACACTTGCTCAGCTCCACTAATCAGTTCAGTTTTGATTAACTCCAAAATGTTAAAGACCTAATGAAGATTATAACATTTATTAAACTGGAAAAAAAATGAAGCGTGAAATTATTAGATATCACTAAATAGAAATGAACTTGTGAACCAACACCATTGGCCCATTGGCTTAATCTACCTTGGGACACGGGGGGTCGATCCGGTGCTCTCGGGTTCGATTCCCGCAGTGGACAAACTCGGTGTTGGCCAGTGCGAAATTTGATCCTAAGCACGAGCGGAGATTAGTCTTTCGTTGAAAGCGTTGGGACACTCCGTGGGTAGCCAGCAATGATCATACAAAAAAGAAATGAACTTGTGAATTCAAAGTACTGTTGCAAGGCTGTTGCTTGCTGATGAGGGTTTACATATATCTTTTCAAGTAATGTTATTAGTGCATCCACTTGATCACCCAGAAGATCAACCTATATACAATCATCTGATTTGATAGAGATGAAGAACATATTTATAATTATCTATCTGAGTACTATTAATCATATCAATACAAACACACCTCAGCTTCAGCTTTGTGGAGATTTTGAAATCTTGTAATGAATGCCTTTTGGTAAAGTAAATCCTTTTTTCTCAAGCAATCAACCATCTTAATAACCGGATCCAAACTACATTTCATACTTTCCAACCTGTATATCATAGTTTTCAGAATATTATTTATATATGCATGAAGATAGTCAGTCATATATACTACTACACCATACCTCAATAAAACCGTCTCAAATTTCTTCGACACCGTTGCCTCAAATTCAAAAGAAGACAGAAACCTCATTTGTTCTTCAAACATTTGATTATGAAAACATTCTGTGTCGCCGCGTAAACTGTGTCCTAAGCTTGTGCCTAACCGCTTTAAAAGTGCTTTGCTGATACCTAATTGTTGCAGAACATTTTCAATTTAGTGTTGAAAGACATGGCATCCATAGAAACTAGGGATAAAAACTCTGAAGGTCTATAATGTTGAAAGTTGTGAAATATTACAAAATGAGAAGATATGAGATAAAAGAGTCTACCATCTACTTTATATACTAACCAACTAATAGACCTTACTATCTAATGGCCTTACTATCTAATGGGCCTTACTAACAAACTAATAGACTTACTATCTATATTTTAACAGCCTCTCGCAAGCTGGACGGTGTTCACAACACTTCCAGCTTGAGATAAGCAATACAAAGACACTACAAAAGTAAGGAAAATAAAGAACGATCTCCGAATTGGTAGCAGTTGAAGTGCATAGCTCCTAGCAATTTTCGACCAACTAATGGGCCCCTTCAAGCTTCTTCCAACGTCTCCACAACATTTGCTCCAAAGGAATCAACAAACTCCACTATTGGGCATAACCATCCAAGTGCCAAAGAACTCAACAAATGCTTAACCATCGGGCAGAATCCACAACTCAAGGTTTAACCACTCGGAGGAAGCAACAAACCAACACTTAACCATCAAGCAAAAGCCACAACTCAAGGCTTAATCACTTGAAGGAAGCAAAAGGCTTAACCACCATAGGGCAGAAGCTAATATCAAAAAAGCCATAGGGCAAAGGCTTAACCACCAAGCAGAAACTATTCCGAAAGGTTTAACCACTTGGCAAAAGTAAATCAACGCTTAACCATCAAGAGTGCTCAATCACTCAAGGCAGAAGCAAAATCTCAATGCTTAACCATTTATAGCAGAAGCATCATGCTTAACCACCATTGACGGAAGCTAAAATCAAACCACTAAAGCTAATCAAAAAGTTCATCATATCCGAAAGAATATCTTTGTAAATATCAACCAGTGCATTTCCTGCATGAATATCATCCTCAAGTCCAACAATGATAAAATTGAGGATGATTAGAAACTTAGAAACCGTAATAGCATCTTCTATCCGATTGCCAATCCTTAGAAGCGGTAATATCTTTGCTCAAGGAACATCAACTTCAAATTTTGGTCAGCCTTCTTTAACCCTTTGGCATAATCCAATTGCCAATCCTAAACAAGGTCCAGACCAGCAAATTCACAGCAAAATGCATTCATGAAACATAGATGAACACCATACCTTATCCAATGTCAAATCATATAACACTTGCTTAACTTCCCAAACCTGATGACCAACATTTGGAATTGTTGAAGGGGCATTGTGTTGGATTCTCACACTATAGCAATCATAAGATGCATTGGATATCACCTACAACCAGTAAGATAACGAGGATGCTTCGCTGCCTTGCCTTGATATTGCATTACATCAACCCATGTCGTGACACGACAAAGCAAACTCCACATCATTGAGCTTAATTCCTAAAGAACTTAAGCCCTCATTCTCCATATACCCAAGGTAATACAACAAGTTAGAAACAATTTAGGCCACAACTTCATCATAGAAGGAACTTTCGTGACACCCCAAGCTAGAGAACTAATAATAGACACCACAATAGTAGCCGTGAAACCATGACCTATAGCAATCATACAAAGATAATGCACCAAGGCCCTCTGCACTAGCAGCAGCAAGGCACCCCTTGAGATAACAGCTCACTGTACAAGCAATCTATAGCACCGAAATCAACCAATGCTTATATCACATAATCAAATCGGAATCAATTTTAAAACATGAGAATTTGATGAATCCAAGTCTGTAACACCATGCCGAAAGACGAAACCTTTGAATTCACCCCAAAACACTACCAAGATCGACTATGAAGAAGATTGAAAGTGAAAGATGCATTTCAGGATGCAGTATTTCTACGAGGCATTTCATCAAACAGATTGAATGTGTCGTTTGGTAAACAACAAAATACAAAGAAGGACACCATACCAGAGCATTGGCAGCATGAACAGAATCCCATGGTTGGTTTTGAATGCACAGAAATGCAGCGATGATGGATCCAGAGAGGAAAACACAGGTCGCGATGGAGAAGAAGAGCAGCCATAAACACCAGAGCGAGCACCGTTACTCACCACCGTGAGCACCGTCGAATACTTGTGAGCACCAAAACAAACCACTGCGAGCGTGTCGCGCTCCTACCATCAACAGAACTTAATCGTGCACCAACAGAACAAAACCCCCAAGGCCAGCA
>JAZGSX010000222.1:0-5000 GCA_039519185.1 Astragalus membranaceus | reverse complement strand
TTCCTTGGGGACATCATGTCTTGCCTTGTCTAGCGCCGGCGCCACATGAGTGTCATACCCCAATTTTGTCCGGCTTAGGTCAAAACCCTAATTTTCTCCACAAAAAAATAAAAAATAAATTATGCATTTTGAATCCTAGAAACCGCTCCAAAGTTTTTGAAATCATTCTTAGGGTTAGAATGCACTTTTCAAGAAACTAGGGTTTTGAAAAATGTGCATGGCAAGCTTTGAAAAATATTTTATGCATGCATGGCAAAGACCTAAAAGCATTTTTTGGAAAGCAAGAATTGATTTCTAGGCCAAGAATCGATTTATAGTATGTTGCATAGGCTTTGAAAATCGATTTTCAAGCTCTTCCATAGGCCATGAATCGATTCCTCATTGCTTTAACTAAACATGGAATCGATTTTCACCTATTATATATGTCCTGAAAATCGATTTCCCTCTCCTTTCATAGGTCTTGAAATCGATTTTCAGGCCATTTTAAAGAGGTGAAAATCGATTCCTCCTTTTTCCATAGGCCATACAATCGATTCCCATCATTTCCAAAAATAAAGAATCGATTCCTACATGTTTCCAAAGACCACAGAATCGATTTTCAGGATCTCCAAATGTCCTGAAAATCGATTCCTACCATTTTCCATAGGCCATATAATCGATTCTTGTCATTTCCAAAAGAAAAGAATCGATTCCTACATATTTCCAAAGGCTCAAACAATCGATTCATCCTTGCCATAAATGTTTTAAAAAATTTTTACGCTTTCCTAAGCCTATAAATAGGCAGCCTCAAATCACATTTTCACAGGCACACATCTCACGGAGAGGAGATCTCACAGGACAGGGAAAAACTTCACAGGGTCAGAAAAACAGACACAACTCACAAGATCAGAGAGAAGAATTGCTACACACTTTTTTTAAGATCTGAGAAGAATTGCTCCAGAAACATTTTCACAAGATCTGGGAAGACAACTCTCGTAAATCTCATTTTCCAGTTCTCCGCTTCATTTTTGTTCTTCAGATCTGTAATATCTGCCTTCATCAGAGGTATTTCTGTTTTTTATATTTGTTAAAATTCAATCATTCTGATCCATGCCAAAATTGCCCTATGTGATTTAATTTAGCTGTAGTGTCCTTGTTGATGATGAACCATATGATTCCCACTTATGCCTAATGCATCGTTTTCTAAGTGGTGAAGATGGTCTCAGATGATTCAACCTCTCCTTTCAAACCCTTTCAAAAAAAAAAACATTCTTTTATCAGAACTACGTCGCTTTGATTCCCGTTCGGGATACGTAGGAGCGAGCCACGTTCTCGTCAAGCGCAACAAATAAAAATCCTTTTCATCCCCATAAACAAATTATTTTCATAAAAACAAACAAAAAGAATCATTTTCCAACCCATTGTTGCTAATAGCTCATCAGAGCCTCTGTTCGTTTAGCTATTGGCGACAATGTCTTTTTCTCATAAGAATAATAAACGATGGTCCATCATAACCTTTGTTAGTTTGATCATTGTGCAAATCAATCTTTTTCGAAAATCACTTTCAAAAAAGATAATAAAAACGAGTTGTTATCAATAGTCCATCAGAACCTTTGTTCGTTTGACTAGCGGTACAACTCTCTCTTTTTTGAGTATTTAGTAGTGATTCATCATAGCCTCGGCTAGTTTAATCATTTGCTAATGCTCGTCCTATTTCAAAAAACTCACTAAAAAAGATAAAAAACAAAAAACTTTTCAAAAAGAACTTAGAACTACGTCGCTTTGATTCCCGCTTGGGATACGTAGGAGCGAGCCACGTTCTCGTCAAGCGCAACAAATAAAAATCCTTTTCATCCCCATAAACAAATTATTTTCATAAAAACAAACAAAAAGAATCATTTTCCAACCCATTGTTGCTAATAGCTCATCAGAGCCTCTGTTCGTTTAGCTATTGGCGACAATGTCTTTTTCTCATAAGAATAATAAACGATGGTCCATCATAACCTTTGTTAGTTTGATCATTGTGCAAATCAATCTTTTTCGAAAATCACTTTCAAAAAAGATAATAAAAACGAGTTGTTATCAATAGTCCATCAGAACCTTTGTTCGTTTGACTAGCGGTACAACTCTCTCTTTTTTGAGTATTTAGTAGTGATTCATCATAGCCTCGGCTAGTTTAATCATTTGCTAATGCTCGTCCTATTTCAAAAAACTCACTAAAAAAGATAAAAAACAAAAACTTTTCAAAAAGAACCTAGAACTACGTCGCCTTTGATTCTCCACCCGGAGATACGTAGGAGCAGGGCCACGCCCCTGTCAAGCGCAAAAATAAACAATTTCTAAAATAAAAAAAATACAAACACATCTCTTTCATAAAACAAAAATCAAAAATCTTGTTTTCAAAGTAGGGGATTAAGTCGGTCGTCCGGCCGGGTTAACCATCGTTTTAGGATAAGTGAACTGTGGTCCTTCAGAGCCCCAGTGCTCCTTCAGACCCCCAGTGGTCCTTCAGACCCCCAGTGGTCCTTCAACACAGATCACACAATTCTAAAACCCCTATATTAAAAAACACCAACACACAAACATTTTCTACCAAGAACTACGTAGCTTTGAATTCTCCATCGCACCGGGAGATACGTAGGAGCGGGCCATGTCCCGTCAAGCACTTTTTTCTAAAAACCCCTTTTTCCCCCCTTTCTCACCAAAAATTAAATTTCCAGTAAGTTTTCTCATTCGTCTTTCAAACAAGAAATAAATAGGCAAATCTAGGTATTTTTCAAATCAAACGTTAAAACCACACATTTAATTAGAGGTTCCCTTTCGGTAGAAAGGACGTGCGCGGTGCTAATACCTTCCTCGCACGTAATCGACCCCCGAACCTATATCTCTAGTTTTCAAAGACCATCCGCCTTGTCCAAAAGACCTTTTTCCAATGTTTTGGTCTTAAAATTAAAATATTGGTGGCGGCTCCAAATTATTCCACGTTGTACATTGAGAAACCCCCAACCGGGGATTTTTCGGGGTGCAACAGCTGGCGACTCCACTGGGGACACTTTTTTTTTAAAAGACGAGGGTCAAGCCTAACTAATTAAAATGTGTGGTTTAATGTATTGTTGATTTGATTAATACCTTGTTTGCCTTTCTTTCTTATCATTGATTGTAGGCATATGCATTAGTCTTCTTTGCTGTTCCCTATCTCTTCTTTTAATCCTTTTCCTTTTATATGTTTATGCTCATGCATTCTTCCAACCCCCATGTTCCCTTCTTTCTTCGCTCCTTTTCTTCAAGGTAAGCTCATGCATTTCTCTCCAATTCTATCATGTCCCTTCTTCTCAGCTCCCTTTCTGAAGTAAGTAGTGCATTGTTGTTGGCACCCTAGATTAGTTGTATTTGATTGGTATTGAACCCTAGGGTAGACGACATGTTATTGCTTGCTTTTGTCTGGACTGCTCTGGTTTTCATTTCAGGTGGGGGTAGTACTAGGGAAAATGCCCTTAACACACACTACACTTATACCCTGTGACTATGTGTTTTGAGTGGGACCATAACCCAGGTCTGCAAAAACTTAGGAGAGTGGATTCAAGTAGTGAGAGCCCATCAGGACCTTTGTCCGTTTGGCTACTTGCGAAAGTTTCAACCAGAGTTGTGCTCTTTCATGATGCCTCACACCTAGCAGTTTGCTGCATTTGTGGGGAATTTTGTGAAAGGGACGGTAGCTCTGGTAGCCTTGTGAGGGAGTGAATAGAGCTACATGGAAGGATTACCCTTTTAATTGCCCTAGATCATAGGTCTTACCTCTTTTTAGGTCACAAGGGCTTTTCCAAAATTGTGTGTGCATTATTGCATCTAGTTTAGTTCATTTCCGCCAACGTTTTTTTGAAAAAAAATGGGTTTTTCCTTCTCTTTCATAAATACCTATATGGGGTGGCATATAGGGTATACCGCCCTAATTTTTCAAAACCCCACCTGTAAATATCTGTCTTTATAACAAGCATCCTCATCATCCGCATTTTACATCATAACAGCATGCATTACATAAGCAAAATTCTGAAAAATTCATACAGCATTCCTCATGCATCTAAATACAAAAATAACATAAAACCATATGCATTGCATTCATTTACGCATTCGTACTCGTACTCATAAAAGATGTTCTATCATCAGAAAGAAAAACAAAAGGCAAGCTGGTTCGCCAACACCGATACTCTATCCGTCTACAGACAAGATTAATGGCTAGCAATCAACATCTCGAGAATGAGGACCCCCTGGGTCAAGATGAGTCGGTTGTGGAGATTCTCAATCCTGAACAGCTGGCGACTCTGCTGGGGAAGATTACCCTTTAAATTGTAGCTCTGGTGGCCTTGTGAGGGAGTGAATAGAGCTACAGGGGAAGATTACCCTTTAAATTGCCCTAGATCGTAGGTCTCACCTCCTTTAGGTCACAAGGGCTTTCCAAATTGTGTGTTGCATTGTTGCATTCAGTTCAATCAATTTTTCCTTCAGAATTTTTGAAAATCAAAAAAATATGCTTTCCCTTTTCCGTAAATACCTATATGAGGTGGCATATAGGGTGAAAATTTTCAAATCACCACCTGTAAATATCCTCTTTCTGCAAAAACACAAAAAAAAAAAAAAAAAAAAAAAAAAAAAAGCATCCTTGCATCATCGCGTCATTGCGTCACTGCATCATTGCATCATTTGCATTGTATAAAATTCCAGTTTCGAAAAAAAAACGTTCATCTTGCATTCCCTTTCATTACAAAAAACAATTATCATCTGCATAGCATAAACATTTCATTTATAATCATGCAAAAAAAAAAAAAAAAAAAAAAAAAAAAAAATCCTCGTCAAGTTCACCCAAAACATGGCATTCATGCATAAGCATCATTTCAAAAAAGACACAGTAGAACTACGTAAGCTTTGATTCCTCATTACAGTGGGGATACGTAGGAACGGGTCATACCCCGTCAAGCACATTTTTCTAAAACCTTTTTTCAATAAATCATTTGCATCATACTTGC
>JAZGSX010000221.1:0-11416 GCA_039519185.1 Astragalus membranaceus | reverse complement strand
CAAGTGAAAATCAACTTACCCATCATCAATATCTAGCAATGAGCAAAATAGAACACATAAACCAAGAAATAAAGTTGAATCCTTTCTAGCCATCTTTACCACTTAAATTAAAGTGCACTAGGCACTAGTGGCGATTCACATAGCTAAATCATCAACTTAACAATTACTTGCAAACAAGAGCCCATCAAAACAAACTTGAAGCAATATTTTTTAAACACAAATACAAGCAAAATAAACAAGGAAACAACAAAAACCCTAAATGTCTCATGATTTGCGAAACCTCTACATACCAAACAACAATTTTATTCTCAACCTAAAAATTAATTGTCAACAAAGATTCCATCAACAACTTGAGACAATCACAAGCCAAATAACCAAAAGGTAACAAAACCCTATTTATTTTAGAAACTTGCGAAACATACATATGATGGAAAATTATTTTTGCAAGTTTTAACATGATTCCAAGCATAATAACACAACAATCAAACATCAATGGCTAGATCAAGTATTATTAGGCAAGGATGAACAAGAAAATTATATTACACATATATTCACACAACTTGCGAACCAAAATAGCCATAGATTCACAATTTTATTTCACCAAATGCAAAAACATCACAAGAACAACACATAATCAACACATAGTCACAAGAACAATTTATTTGGTGGGTGAGATGCCAACTCTCACCCACAACAGCCCCTAATCTACATTTAGATGATGTTATGAGATGCAAATATAAGTTGAAAAAGGATTTTGATGCAAGAAAGTGGATGAAAATGCAAAGGGTTTTAGGTTATACCTTAGTTCCAAGCTAAACAAGAGTAGAAATGAAGATCAAGAGTAACAAATCACCAACACTCCTCAAAATCAACAACAACAAGCACGCAACCTTGAAGGATCAGCCCCTTTGATGATATAAATGTGGAATCAAAGATGAAAGGAAGAGGATATATGAATATGGAGTGAGTTTGAGGTGAGTTAGTGGATGGAAGTTGAAAAAAATGGAGGAGAAGGAATGGGGGTGGCTACGGCCTAGAGGAGGAGGGAGGTGTGCTAGGGTTTTTGAATGGAGAGTGAGGCTAAGAGTTGTGTGGGCTGATCATATGAAGGTATATATAGTGCTCACTTATCATTAAGGGCTTCTAGGTCATTTTGATTTCCATTGTGCTCTAGGATTGCATCTAAATTTTGAACCAAGGGTCAAGATCAAATGTCACATGGATTAGGGGCAATTAGAAAGCACAAAGTGAGGAGAGAGAGGGCTGAGGGGCGCAGCTTAAGGATGGTGGTGAAGGATAAGTTCAATTACAAAATTGTATTTTTCTATGAAGCTTATTACAAGAGTGCCATTTTAATTCAAATGAAGGGTGAGGATTGCATTTAGCACTTGAATGGAAGGCCATGATTTAAACACAATTTGCAACCAATAAAATAAATCAAAATGGGGAAAAGGGCTGGAATTCGCAGCCAAGGAGAGAGAGTGAGTGGAATTGCAACTTGTACTATTGTACTACACTTGACCTTTCAAAATTCAAAGGGATATTCCTTATTCCCTTCTAGATAATTCTTCTAAATTCTTGCCATTTTGGGCTATGTCCCATGATTCAATGATTGGGCTCTGAACTTTATGATCTCACCAATCCCAAAATTGATTTATTGACCCCACTCCAAAGGAAATGACCATTTTGCCCTTTTGTTCAAAAACCGAATTTCATGCCAAAAATACTCCTATGATGCATAAAAAAATGCACAACTCCACTCACTTGGACTCACATAAATTCCTCAAGAGATGCATAATGGTTTTTACCGAGAAATTATTTATTTTAGTGAAATGACCAAAATGCCCTTTGGTTCCAAAAACCCTGATTTTGCTCTAAACTTCATTTCCACTCTAACAATGATCCTGAGACCTTTTGGATGACTCTAAAACCCTATAAATGCATGCATGATGAGAAAATAAGTCTTTTTGGCGAAATTACCAAAATACCCTTTGAACGAGGAAAAACCCTAGAAACCCTAGAAATGCTCTAAAGTGCTCTAAAATGCCATGCAATGCTTTCTAACCCTAAAATGCATTATGAAACTTCTAAAATGCAAGCATGATGCTCTTCCTAACCTCTAGGATGAATGCTAAGACTTGGTTTATTTATTTTTGATTGAAAATTAGGGTTTTGACCTAGCCGGACAAAATTGGGGTATGACAGCTGCCCCTCTTTATTTGGATTTTGACAAGAAATATGAATTGCGCAGGACATATTTCGAGGCAAAATAGAAATAAAGAATTCAGAAATTATACCGATTTTGTCTGCTTAGGGAAACCCGAATTTTCCTCTTTTCTTTTTCTATTTTTTTTTTGATGGGCTTGAGAACAAACAGGGAATGGTTAACACTTGGTGCATTAACCGAAAGAGAAAATGAAGGACCACTCAGGGTCTGAAGGAGCACTAAGGCTCTGAAGGACCACTCAGGGTCTGAAGGAGCACTAAGGCTCTGAAGGACCGCTCAGGGTCTGAAGGAGCACTAAGGCTCTGAAGGACCACTCGGGTCTGGAAGGCTGCCTAGGCCTTAATTGAAGGACCATCGTGGTCTGAAGGAGCGCTACTAGCTATGGTACTAGTAAAACGGTCTGAGGGGGCCTTTCGAGCGGCCATGGGGGGTCAAGATCAGCTCCGGAACTGATATGTTGACCATGAAGGACGTCCGCTGTGTCTTAGGCTGACACAACTAGTCTGAAGGACCACTGGGGGTCTGAAGGACTTACCCGCAGCTCGAATACGAGGTGAAGTCTGCTTTTGAAGGGACACTTGGGTCCTGAAGGGATTCACGAATCCTGTTGGTTGATTGATTGAAATGACCAATGCTGCCGCACTGGATTGAGGTACCTGCATACGTCAGTTGATGCAAGGAATAGTGCATGGAGTATGGGTGCATGTTATGCAAAGGCATGTTATGCAGATGCATGCAATGCTATGATTTTGGTGTAATGATGAATGTGATGAAATGCTATTCCTGATTCTTCATCTCTTTGATTTTTCTCTGGTCAGCTTTCTTTTTTCTGACTGTTTGTTTTTCTTTGTTTTTTTTTTCATTCTTTGATCAGCTTTCTTTTTTCTGATCGTTTTTTTTTTTTTGTTTTTTTTGAATGATTTTACTTGATCAGCTTTCTTTTTTCTGATCATCTGTTTTTTTTTTGCTCTTTTGCTCTTTTGGCTTATTTTCTTTTGCTGGTCCGTCCAACCTGTGAGACTGAGGGATTGATTAGAATTGCGGTGGCATATGAGCTGGGCACCAATTGCTTTGCAATTTGCCATCTGAAATGGTCTATGAGTGCAATTATTCTTTTGTGAGCTTAATTTTCTCAGCTACTTCCTTCTCTTGACTTTTAAGAATTTCGCAATGATTGTGATGTTCTATGATTTATGCATGTTTTACAGGTCAATGTTATCATCATCATAAAACACTTATTTGAGCAGAAAAAGCAGAGAAATAGAAGAACAAACAGATATGAGAAAGACTGAATTTTATTGATATGGAAACCGGTCGCACAAGAAGTTACGCCGATTGTTTATTGCATTTGAAAGTTTAAACTATAAAAAGACACGAAAAAAAGAGAGAGGCTGATTTCTGACTGTCCGTCTCTATGGAACAGTGCCAACATTTATGTCTTCGACTTTGATCATCCTTTCATCCAAGTCTTCGGGAGAATTGTACGCCTTTCTTCACTTTCTTTGCCCAAGCTTTCTGACCCTAATTTTTGCCTGGATCGCCCTTTGCGGGTTTTCAATCCACCGGGTCGCTCTGATTTTGCCTAGGTCGCCCTTTGCGGGTTTTCAACCTAGCGAGCTAATTCTTACTTGGCTTGTCTTTCTCTTTTTTCATCTATTTCTTTTAGGCATAATACTTCTTCACTTGATCAGAATTGACTGGGTTCTTTAAATCTTCTCCATCCATATTCGTGAGTATCAGCGCTCCTCCAGAAAAGGCTTTCTTGACTACAAAGGGGCCATCATAAGTGGGTGTCCACTTCCCTCGAGGATCAGTCTGGATAGGCAAGATCTTCTTGAGCACTAAGTCTCCCTCATTGAACTCACGGCATCGGACTTTCTTGTCAAAAGCTGTTCTCATCCTTTGCTGATATAGCTGCCCATGACACAAGGCTGTGATTCTCTTTTCCTCAATGAGATTTAGCTGATCCAGACGTGCCCGTACCCACTCTGCTTCTCCAGCTTAGCTTCCATGATTACTCGCAGAGAAGGTATCTCAACCTCGATAGGAAGGACTGCTTCCGTCCCATATACCAGAGAGAAAGGAGTTGCCCCAGTTGAGGTACGCACTGAAGTGCGGTAGCCATGCAGAGCAAAGGGAAGCATTTCATGCCAATCCTTGTATGTGACCACCATTTTCTGAACTATCTTCTTGATGTTCTTGTTAGCTGCTTCGACTGCCCCATTCATCTTGGGTCGATAGGGGAAGAATTATGATGCTGGATCTTGAACTCTGCACACAGATCCTTCATCATTTTGCTATTCAGGTTACTGCCATTATCAGTGATGATCTTGTCAGGAAGACCATAACGGCAGATCAGATCTTTCTTCACAAATTTAGCAACCACTGAACTGGTCACACTAGAGTATGAAGCTGCTTCAACCCATTTCGTGAAATAGTCAATGGCAACCAAGATAAAGCGATGCCCGTTTGATGCTTTGGGTTCAATGGGACCAATAACATCCATTCCCCACATTGAAAACGGCCAGGATGCAGTCAAAACATTTAATCTGGCAGGCGGCACATGGATATGATCAGCATAAATTTGACATTTGTGGCACTTTCGGACAAAACTGTAGCAGTCACCTTCCATCTGCAACCAGTAATAGCCTGCCCTTAAAATCTGTCTAGCCATAGTATGCGCACTAGAATGAGTTCCGAATGAGCCCTCATGTACCTCTCTCATGATTCTTTTAGCTTCTTCTTTGGCAACACACCTTAAGAGGACTGAGTCATAATTCCTTTTGTAGAGAACCTCACCACTGAGGAAGAAATTACTTGACAATCGCCGAAGAGTTCTCTTGTCATTCTCAGATGCCCCAGGAGGGTATTCTCTGCTGATAATGTACTGCTTGATGTCATGATACCAAGGCTTGTCATCAGGCTCTTCTTCTATGGCTGTACAGTAATGATGCGCTGGGAGATCCCGATGTTGGATTCTGATATGAGTTAGGTTTTTGTCGCAGCTGACATTGAACATTGATGACAGAGTTGCCAAAGCATCGGCCAGTTGATTTTCATCTCTAGGGATGTGCTGGAAAGTAATTGCGTCGAAAGACTCCATCAATTCTCGCACATAATCACAATATGGAATCAACTTAGGATCTCTGGTCTCCCAATCGCCTCTTACTTGATGAATAACCAGGGCTGAATCCCCATACACATCGAGCCTTTTAACTTTCCACTCTAAGGCTGCTTGGATCCCCAAGATGCATGCTTCATATTCTGCGATGTTGTTAGTAACATAGAAGCTTAATCTGGCAGTGACTGGAACAAAACGGTTATCTGGGGAGATTAACACAGCCCCAGCTCCGTGTCCCCACACATTGGATGCGCCGTCAAATATCATCCTCCACCTTTCATCTCTGGAGACTTCCCTTCATCAAATAGCGCCATGATGTCTTCATCGGGAAAATCATACTGCATTGACTGGTAATCTTGAATTGGCTGGCATGCTAAGTACTCAGCCAGTGCACTGCCCTTGATCGCTTTCTGCGTGACATACAAGATATCATATTCTGACAACAACATCTGCCAACGAGCAATCCGTCCTGTGAGCGCTGGCTTTTCAAAAATGTATTTGATTGGATCCATTTTAGACACCAACCAAGTTGTATGGCTCAACATGTACTGCCTTAAACGACGAGCAGCCCATGTCAAAGCACAACAAGTCTTTTCCAGCATTGAATACCTCGTCTCACAGTCAGTGAATTTCTTACTCAAGTAGTATATGGCATGCTCTTTCTTTCCAGATTCATCATGCTGCCCCAGCACACACCCCATTGAATTGTCTAGCACAGTTAGATACAAGATGAGTGGTCTCCCAGACACTGGCGGCATCAAGATTGGTGGATTCCGAAGGTACTCTTTGATTCTTTCAAAAGCTCTTTGGCAATCACCATTCCACTCTACTCTTTGGTTTTTGCACAACAGCTTAAAGAGAGGTTCGCAGGTGGCAGTCAATTGGGATATAAACCTTGAGATATAATTCAATCTCCCAAGGAAACCCCGAACCTCTTTTTCAGTCTTTGGCGCTGGCATTTCAAGGATTGCTTTGACCTTATCTGGATCAACTTCTATCCCTTTCTGACTGACAATAAATCCCAGTAGCTTTCCGGATCTCACACCAAAGGTACATTTGGCTGGGTTTAACCTGAGCTTGAACTTCCGTAGACGTTCGAAGAGTTTTCGCAAATTAACAATGTGCTCCTCGTCAGTCTTGGATTTTGCAATCATATCATCTACATACACCTCAATTTCTTTGTGCATCATGTCATGGAATAATGTCACCATCGCCCTCTGATAAGTTGCACCGGCATTCTTGAGCCCAAAAGGCATTACCTTGTAGCAAAATGTTCCCCAGAGTGTTATGAAGGTGGTTTTCTCCATATCTTCTGGAGCCATTTTGATCTGATTGTACCCTGAATATCCATCCATGAAGGAGAATAAAGAATGCTGGGCTGTACTGTCTACCAGGATATCAATGTGAGGTAGAGGGAAGTCATCCTTGGGACTAGCTCTGTTCAAATCCCTATAATCAACACACATCCTGACCTTGCCATCCTTTTTCGGGACAGGGACGATATTTGCTACCCATTGAGGATACTTAGCCACTGCCAGAAATCCCGCATCAAACTGCTTTTTTACCTCATCTCTGATCTTCATTGACATCTCGGGCTTCATCCTTCTCAATTTCTGCTTGACTGGTGGACACTCTGGCTTCACGGGCAATCTGTGCTCAACAATATCGGTATCTAACCCTGGCATATCCTTGTATGACCATGCAAAACATCAACGTATTCACGCAAGAGTTGGATCAGCTTTTTGCGTTCACCATCCCCATGGCAGTACCGACTTTAACTTCTTTTTATCCTCTTCCGTACCCAGATTGATTAACTCAACCGACTCTTCATGAGGCTGAATGATCTTTTCTTCCTTCTAGTAGTCTTATTAGTTCCGGAGGAGTTTCCCAGTTTTCCTCAACGCCCCCTTCAGTTTGGTTAATTGGATGATCAAAATCATAATATGACTTATTGCACTGTTATTTCCAGAAACAATTACTTTCGATTTTGAATTAAAAGTGATGGGCAAGTCTACAGCTTCCCAATTCTTGAGCTTTTCATCAGCATGACAACGGCGGACCAAGCTGACACCACCTTCTTCATTCTTTGAACCATCCTCAATGGCGGTAATTTGATCTGGGTTTAGCAACCCTGCACTCTTAAAGCTTTGGCGAATGTCACAGATAGGAACCCTTTTGGCTCCGGGTTCCAACCTCTCAGCTTGGCCAACCTCACTCCTCTTCTTTCTTCAGCCACCTTCTTCTTTTCAGCCTCGGTTGGGCAGTATCCCAAACCAAAACGATCTTTGTTCTCTTTCAACTGAATAGGAGCACGAATTCCTTGTCCTTCTTTTCCCAATCCGCGTCCTAACTGATATCCCTGGGCCATCATAATCTTGGCAACCATTTCTTCATCTTTTGACAGCTTCATCACGGGTGATGGCAACTTACCCCCCTCGAACACGGCATTGGCAATCTCAAGGGATTGAAAAGAAGTTTCCAACGACTCTTCAGCTGCTTCTACATAGCGGAAGGGAGAAGGCTTGTTGACTAGCATCTCTTCCTCTCCAAACACCACCACAATCTTATCATCCACTACAAATTTGACCCTCTGATGCAAAGAGGAAGGGATAGCCCCGGCCATATGAATCCATGGCCTCCCAAGTAAACAGCTGTAAGATGAAGAGATGTCCATGATTTGAAAATTCACGTAAAAGGTCTCTGGCCCAATCTGGATAGGAAACTCCACCTCTCCTATTACTTCCTTCTTTGATCCATCGAATGCCCTTACCAATGTCGAACTAGGCTTCATGAAGGAGCAGTCCACATCCAACTTGTTCAAAGTGGACTTTGGCATAACATTCAGAGAGGAGCCATTATCAATCAGCACCCGGGCTAACACAAAGTCCCCACATTTGACAGAGATGTGGAGGGCTAGGTTGTGTTTTCTCCCTTCTGGGGGAAGTTCATCATCAGCAAAGGTTACGTGGTTTGCAGCCATAATATTCCCAACCACCTCATCAAATTGACCCACAGAAATGTTTTGAGCAACGTGAGCCCCGTTCAGCACTTTCATCAGGGCAGCTCTATGTGCTTCTGAGCTCAACAGCAATGACATCATAGAGATCTTCGCAGGAGTCTGGCTCATCTGATCAGCTATTTTATAATCACTTTGTCTTACAATTTTCAAGAACTCATCCTTTTCTTGCTCTGCCACCTTTTCTTTCTGGGCATTCTCCACTTCTTTGTCTTTCCCCTTTCGTACCTGTCTTCAACCACTTTAGATGACTCAGCCTGGGTGACCTTGGGGACATACATGCGGCCACTTCTAGTCATCCCACTTGCCCCAGTGATGTTGGTAACAACAGAAGCACTTGGAGAATTTTCCACTGGAGGCAAGTTGCTGTATTTCCATGGTACTGCACTGTTTTTCTCGTAAGGGAAGGGAGCAGGCACCTCAATAATCAACGGCTGAGATCTAGCTTGAGCTGGCTTCGGATTGTATGGTATCTCAATTGGTTTTCTGGTCCCTTTGCCATCATTGAACTGTAGCATGAGCACATTTTCTTCTTTCTCAACCACCTCCAGCCGAACCACATAGCGGTCCATCAAATCTTGTAAAACAACCTTAAAATCCTCACAAGCACCTGCACACCAGGGTTAGCGCATACACAGCCCTTCTTGATAACACCACAACGACACAGCTCAGCATGTATATTTTCCAGAGGAGTCTGGATACACTTAACATCTCTTATCATTGTCTGTCCCACAAAATCCTCTACTGCATTAGCGGATGGTGTCCCATGTCCCGGTAGGGGGTTTGTAGTTGTGCTTGGACTGTTCGGCTTGAAAGAGATCCAGTTGGCGTCAATCAAATCCTGGACTACATATTTGAAAGCCTTGCAGTCTTCCACTGTGTGACCGACCCCTCCACTATGAAAGCTACAGGTAGCATCAGCATTGTATCCCCTAGGGAAGGGAGGTTGCATAGGCTTCATGGGCGGGTATTGACCAAATTCTTTGAGACAAGGTGATTGAACAACTCAGTATAGGTCATTGGAATCGGATCAAAATTAGCACGTCTCTTCTCTTGATAGTTCTGGGCTCTGTAGCCTGAATTAGTTTGCTGTGGCTGAGCTGGAATGGATAATGGCATTGTTTGCGGTGGAGAATTGAAAGACGGGCTTCTCCCTTCAGTAATAACATTGGTCTCCCCTTCTTTCTTCTTGGGGAAATTGGAAAAGGGCTTCTTTTGTCCACTAGAGCTACCAAAACCACCAGCAATCTTTCCGCTACGCAATCCGTGCTCTAATCGTTCCCCAATGACAACCATATCCGAGAAACTGGATGAAACGCTCCCCACCAACCTATCATAATATAGCGCTGGAAGAGTTTCCATAAACATATACACCATCTTTTCAGTCAATGGCGGTTTCACCTGAGCAGCTATGCTCCTCCACTTTTGGGCATATTCTTTGAATGATTCTCTATCTCCTTTACTCATGTGCTGTAATTGAGACCGGTCGGGAGCAAGGTCCATGTTATACTGATATTGTTTCAGAAACGCTTCAGAGAGATCTTTCCAACTGTGAATGTCGGAGGATTGCAGCTGCATATACCAATCTAACGATGCCCCAGTCAGACTGTTCTGAAAATAGTGAATGAGCACCTTGTCATCATGAGCATAAGCGGCCATCTTTCTAACGTACATCGTCAGATGGCTAGATGGACACCCGGTGCCGCGATATTTATCAAAGTCAGGGGCTTTGAATTTAGGGGGAATGACAACATCTGGGACAAGGCACAACTCTCGGGCATCCCTGGCTCTAGTACCCGATCCTTCCACAGCCCTTAAACGCTCTTCAAGCAAGTGATACCGATCCCCACGCTGAGTGCTCTCAAACAAATGACCTTGTGGATAGTTCCCCGAACTGTGATAATAACCCCCATACTGAGCGGGGTTCCCCATATGATGGACAGCATTCTGAGGGTTCACGACAACTCCCGGAGTAGGAGTAGGTGAACTTCTTGGCGCACAATACCAGGACTAGGAGTATGAATTTGTGGTCCCATAGCAGATCCATTAGGTATAGTCATGACAGGTTGACCCGACCCCAAAGGAATAGCTTCAGCAACGGACGGCCTATAACCCATTGGCATTCCCCAAGGATATATCTGTGCATTCAGATGACCTTGTCCACTCGCCCCTGGAGAATGGGCAAAGTGACTGACCCCTTGTCCATGAGTAGTTGTAACTTCAGCGGACACCGGAGGAGAAACGAAAGTAACAACCCCTTCAGGATTTACAACAGCGGTGGCCCCAGCAGCGGCCTCACCCCTCAGATTCTGTAGCATACTCATTACTTCGACCATCTGCGCTTCCATAGCCTCAACTTTAGCCTTCAAGGCCTGATTTTCCTGAGCCAGTTGCTCAGGGTTAAGAATCTCCACACCCAACTCGTCTTGACTCAGGTGGTCCTCATCTCCGAGATGCTGATTGCTAGCCATCAATCTTGCTTGTAGACGGGTGAAATAGCGATGCGGACGAACCAGCTTGCCCTTTTTTCTGTTTGAAACCTTTTTTTATTAAATGAAGAAATGAATTAATGAATGCAATGCATGAGATGCGGATGGATGTTAGTTTTATGCCGTGAATCCCGAGGTGTTCTATCTTGTCACAAGCGCATAAACTTTGTTTTTGATCGAGGAATCGAAATAGCAAGTCGACATACTTCATTGTTGAGAGTTCAAAGCTTTCATTAAAAAAAAACAGTACAATATTCATAATGAACAAGACACAAGAGTACAATATTCTGAATACAATACTCGAAGTACATGTCAAAATAAAAAGTACAAACAAACGACTCAAATACAGATAGCTTTGAACTCTCCAACTCGCTTCCTCTTCTTGCTGACGTTTGCGCCTGGAGATTGCTTCTTGAACTCTGTGATCAAAGCTCGGCAGTACTTCACGAACTTGTATACTTCGGGTGGAGTATTGAAGAAGTACATCTCGGCTTCGGCTATCCTGAGACTCTTGGGAACCCCTACCATGGCCTGACTAGCCAGCTCTGACAGCTTTGAGAATT
>JAZGSX010000220.1:0-11429 GCA_039519185.1 Astragalus membranaceus | reverse complement strand
CCCATATTATACACAAACTCGTACGAGTTAATACCATTTTGTTTGTCTTGGTACCAGTTCGGACCAAATCGTATGATTTGGCCCATATTGTATAAACCGGTACGATTTCGTACCATTTTTTCGAGTTCTTACTAGTTCATACACATTTCGTACGATTTCGTTCTTGTTAATACCATTTCGTGGGATTTCGTACCAGTTCAGACCAAATCGTACGACTTGGCCCATCTTGTACATACTCGTACGAGTTCGTACCATTTTTTCGAGTTCATACTAGTTCTACCATTTCGTACGATTTCGTACCTGTTCATACCATTTCGCGTGTGATTTCGTACCAGTTCGGACCAAATTGTACGATTTGGCCCATCTTGTACATACTCGGACGAGTTCGTACCTGTTTGTTCCATTTCATACCATTTCGTGTGATTTCGTACCAGTTCGGACCAAATCGAACGATTTGGCCCATATTATATAAACTGGTACGAGTTCGTACCATTTTTTCGAGTTCGTACCAGTTCCTACGATTTCGTACCTGTTTGTTTTATTTCATACCATTTCGTATGATTTCGTATCAGTTCGGACCAAATCGTACGATTTGGCCGATATTGTATAAACTAACGATTTCGTACCATTTTTTCGAGTTCGTACTAGTTCATACCATTTCGTACGATTTCGTACCTGTTATTACCATTTCGTGGGAAATCGTACCAGTTCGGACCAAATCGTACGATTTGTCCCATATTGTACATACTCGTACGAGTTCGTACCATTTTTTCGAGTTCGTACTAGTTCGTACGATTTCGTACCTGTTTGTACCATTTCATACCATTTCGTGTGATTTCGTACTAGTTCGGACCAAAGTGTGAACAATTTGGCCCATATTGTACATACTCGGACGAGTTCATACCTGTTTGTTCCATTTCATACCATTTCGTGTGATTTCGTACCAGTTCGGACCAAATCGTACGATTTGGCCCATATTGTACAAACTTGTATGGGTTCGTACCAGTTCGTACGATTTCGTACCTATTTGTACCATTTCATACCATTTCGTGTGATTTCGAACCAGGTCGGAACAAATCGTACGATTCGGCCCATATTGTATAAACTAGTACGATTTCGAACCATTTTTTCGAGTTCATACTATTCATACCATTTCGTACGATTTCGTACCTGTTCGTACTAGTTTCGACCAAATCATACAATTTGGCCCATATTGTACCAACTCGTACGAGTTCGTACCATTTTTACGAGTTCGTACCAGTTCGTACAAATTCGTCCCTGTTTGTACCATTTCATACCATTTCGTATGAATTCGTACCAGTTCGGACCAAATCGTACGATATGGCCCATATAGTACAAACTCGTGCAAGTTCCTACCAGTTCTTACGATTTCGTCCCAGATTGTACCATTTCATTCCATTTCGTGTGATTTCCTACCAGTTCGGGCCAAATCGTACTATTTGGCCCATATTGTACAAACTCGTACGAGTTCATACCATTTTGTTTGTCTTCGTACCAGTTCGGACCAAATCGTACGATTTGGCCCATATTGTATAAACTGGTACGATTTCGTACCATTTTTTCGAGTTCTTACTAGTTCATACCATTTCGTACGATTTTGTTTTGTTAATACCATTTCGTGGGATTTCGTACCAGTTCAGACCAAATCGTACGACTTGGCCCATCTTGTACATACTCGTACGAGTTCGTACCATTTTTTCGAGTTCATACCTGTTCATACCATTTCGTACGATTTCGTACCTGTTCATACCATTTCGTGTGATTTCGTACCAGTTCGGACCAAAGTGTACAATTTGGCCCATATTGTACATACTCGGACGAGTTCGTACCTGTTTGTTCCATTTCATACCATTTCGTGTGATTTCGTATCAGTTCGGACCAAATCGAACGATTTGGCCCATATTATATAAACTGGTACGAGTTCGTACCATTTTTTCGAGTTCGTACCAGTTCCTACGATTTCGTACCTGTTTGTTTTATTTCATTCCATTTCGTATGATTTCGTATCAGTTCGGACCAAATCGTACGATTTGGCCGATATTGTATAAACTAATACGATTTCGTACCATTTTTTCGAGTTCGTACTAGTTCATACCATTTCGTACGATTTCGTACCTGTTAATACCATTTCGTGGGAATTCGTACCAGTTCGGACCAAATCGTACGATTTGGCCCATATTGTACATACTCGTACGAGTTCGTACCATTTTTTCGAGTTCGTACTAGTTCGTACGATTTCGTACCTGTTTGTACCATTTCATACCATTTCGTGTGATTTCGTAGTAGTTCGGACCAAAGTGTACAATTTGGCCCATATTGTACATACTCGGACGAGTTCATACCTGTTTGTTCCATTTCATACCATTTCGTGTGATTTCGTACCAGTTCGGACCAAATCGTACGATTTGGCCCATATTGTACAAACTTGTATGGGTTCGTACCAGTTCGTACGATTTCGTACCTATTTGTACATTTCATACCATTTCGTGTGATTTCGTACCAGGTCGGACCAAATCGTACGATTCGGCCCATATTGTATAAACTAGTACGGTTTCGAACCATTTTTTCGAGTTCATACTATTCATACCATTTCGTACGATTTCGTACCTGTTCGTACTAGTTTCGACCAAATCATACAATTTGGCCCATATTGTACCAACTCGTACGAGTTCGTACCATTTTTTACGAGTTCGTACCAGTTCGTACAATTTCGTCCCTGTTTGTACCATTTCATACCATTTCGTATGATTTCGTACCAGTTCGGACCAAATCGTACGATTTGGCCCATATTGTACAAACTCGTACAAGTTCGTACCAGTTCGTACGATTTCGTCCCAGTTTGTACCATTTCATACCATTTCGTGTGATTTCGTTCCAGTTTGGGCCAAATCGTACTATTTGGCCCCTATTGTACAAACTCGTACGAGTTCATACCATTTTGTTTGTCTTCGTACCAGTTCGGACCAAATCGTACGATTTGGGCCATATTGTATAAACTGGTACGATTTCGTACCATTTTTTCGAGTTCTTACTAGTTCATACCATTTCGTACGATTTCGTACCTGTTAAAACCATTTCGTGGGATTTCGTACCAGTTAAGACCAAATCGTACGATTCGGCCCATCTTGTACATACTCGTACGAGTTCGTACCATTTTTTCGAGTTCATACTAAATCATACCATTTCGTACGATTTCGTACCTGTTCATACCATTCGTGTGATTTCGTACCAGTTCGGACCAAAGTGTACAATTTGGCCCAGATTGTACATACTCGGACGAGTTCGTACATGTTTGTTCCATTTCATACCATTTCGTGTGATTTCGTACCAGTTCGGACCAAATCAAACGATTTGGCCCATATTATATAAACTGGTACGAGTTCGACCATTTTTTCGAGTTCGTACCAGTTCCTACGATTTCGTACCTGTTTGTTTTATTTCATACCATTTCGTATGATTTCGTACCAGTTCGGACCAAATCGTACGATTTGGCCCATATTGTATAAACTAGTACGATTTCGTACCATTTTTTCGAGTTCGTTCTAGTTCATACGATTTCGTACCTGTTAAGACCATTTCGTGGGATTTCGTACTAGTTCGGACCAAATCGTACGATTTGGCCCATATTGAACATACTCGTACGAGTTCGTACCATTTTTTCGAGTTCATACTAGTTCATACCATTTCGTACGATTTCGTACCTGTTCATACCATTTCGTGTGATTTCGTACCAGTTCGGACCAAAGTGACTCGGACGAGTTCGTACCTGTTTGTTCCATTTCGTACCATTTCGTGTGATTTCGTATCAGTTCGGACCAAATCGTACGATTTGGCCGATATTGTATAAACTAGTACGATTTCGTACCATTTTTTCGAGTTCGTACTAGTTCATACCATTTCGTACGATTTCGTACCTGTTAATACCATTTCGTGGGAATTCGTACCAGTTCGGACCAAATCGTACGATTTGGCCCATATTGTACATACTCGTACGAGTTCGTACCATTTTTTCGAGTTCGTACTAGTTCGTACGATTTCGTACCTGTTTGTACCATTTCATACCATTTCGTGTGATTTCGTACTAGTTCGGACCAAAGTGTACAATTTGGCCCATATTGTACATACTCGGACGAGTTCATACCTGTTTGTTCCATTTCATACCATTTCGTGTGATTTCGTACCAGTTCGGACCAAATCGTACGATTTGGCCCATATTGTACAAACTTGTATGGGTTCTTACCAGTTCGTACGATTTCGTACCTGTTTGTACCATTTCATACCATTTCGTGTGATTTCGTACCAGGTCGGACCAAATCGTACGATTCGGCCCATATTGTATAAACTAGTACGGTTTCGAACCATTTTTTCGAGTTCGTACTATTCATACCATTTCGTACGATTTCGTACCTGTTCGTACTATTTCGACCAAATCATACAATTTGGCCCATATTGTACCAACTCGTACGAGTTCGTACCATTTTTTACGAGTTCGTACCAGTTCGTACAAATTCGTCCCTGTTTGTACCATTTCATACCATTTCGTATGATTTCGTACCAGTTCAGACCAAATCGTACGATTTGGCCCATATTGTACAAACTCGTACAAGTTCGTACCAGTTCGTACGATTTCGTCCCAGTTTGTACCATTTCATACCATTTCGTGTGATTTCCTACCAGTTCGTGCCAAATCGTACTATTTGGCCCATATTGTACAAACTCGTACGAGTTCATACCATTTTGTTTGTCTTTGTACCAGTTCGGACCAAATCGTACGATTTGGCCCAGATTGTATAAACTGGTACGATTTCGTACCATTTTTTCGAGTTCTTACTAGTTCATACAATTTCGAACGATTTCGTACGTGTTAATACCATTTCGTACGATTTGGCCCATCTTGTACATACTCGTACGAGTTCGTACCATTTTTTCGAGTTCATACTAAATCATACCATTTCGTACGATTTCGTACCTGTTCATACCATTTCGTGTGATTTCGTACCAGTTCGGACCAAAGTGTACAATTTGGCCCAGATTGTACATACTCGGACGAGTTCGTACATGTTTGTTCCATTTCATAAAATTTCGTGTGATTTCGTACCAGTTCGGACCAAATCAAACGATTTGGCCCATATTATATAAACTGGTACGAGTTCGACCATTTTTTCGAGTTCGTACCAGTTCCTACGTTTTCGTACCTGTTTGTTTTATTTCATACCATTTCGTATGATTTCGTACCAGTTCGGACCAAATTGGTACGATTTGGCCCATATTGAATAAACTAGTACGATTTCGTACCATTTTTCGAGTTCGTACTAGTTCGTACGATTTCGTACCTGTTTGTACCATTTCATACCATTTCGTGTGATTTCGTAGTAGTTCGGACCAAAGTGAACAATTTGGACCATATTGTACATACTCGGACGAGTTCATACCTGTTTGTTCCATTTCATACCATTTCGTGTGATTTCGTACCAGTTCGGACCAAATCGTACGATTTGGCCCATATTGTACAAACTTGTATGGGTTCGTACCAGTTCGTACGATTTCGTACCTATTTGTACCATTTCATACCATTTCGTGTGATTTCGTACCAGGTCGGACCAAATCGTACGATTCGGCCCATATTGTATAAACTAGTACGATTTCGAACCATTTTTTCGAGTTCATACTATTCATACCATTTCGTACGATTTCGTACATGTTAATACCATTTCGTGGGAATTCGTACCAGTTCGCACCAAATCGTACGATTTGGCCCATATTGTACATACTCGTACGAGTTCGTACCATTTTTCGAGTTCGTACTAGTTCGTACGATTTGTTCCTGTTTGTACCATTTCATACCATTTCGTGTGATTTCGTACTAGTTCGGACCAAAGTGTACAATTTGGCCATATTGTACATACTCGGACGAGTTCAACCTGTTTGTTCCATTTCATACCATTTCGTGTGATTTCGTACCAGTTCGGACCAAATCGTACGATTTGGCCCATATTGTACAAACTTGTATGGGTTCGTACCAGTTCGTACGATTTCGTACCTTTTGTACCATTTCATACCATTTCGTGTGATTTTTTACCAGGTCGGACCAAATCGTACGATTCGGCCCATATTGTATAAACCAGTACGGTTTCGAACCATTTTTTCGAGTTCGTACTATTCTTACCATTTCGTACGATTTCGTACCTGTTCGTACTAGTTTCAACCAAATCATACAATTTGGCCCATATTGTACCAACTCGTACGAGTTCGTACCATTTTTTACGAGTTCGTACCAGTTCGTACAAATTCGTCCTGTTTGTACCATTTCATACCATTTCGTATGATTTCGTACCAGTTCAGACCAAATCGTACGATTTGGCCCATATTGTACAAACTCGTACAAGTTCATACCAATTCGTACGATTTCGTCCCAAATTGTACCATTTCATACCATTTCGTGTGATTTCGTACCAGTTCGGGCCAAATCGTACTATTTGGCCCATATTATACAAACTCGTACGAGTTAATACCATTTTGTTTGTCTTCGTACCAGTTCGGACCAAATCGTACGATTTGGCCCATATTGTATAAACCGGTACGATTTCGTACCATTTTTTCGAGTTCTTACTAGTTCATACCATTTCGTACGATTTCGTTCTTGTTAATACCATTTCGTGGGATTTCGTACCAGTTCAGACCAAATCGTACGACTTGGCCCATCTTGTACATACTCGTACGAGTTCGTACCATTTTTTCGAGTTCATACTAGTTCTACCATTTCGTACGATTTCGTACCTGTTCATACCATTTCGTGTGATTTCGTACCAGTTCGGACAAAAGTGTACAATTTGGCCCATATTGTACATACTCGGACGAGTTCGTACCTGTTTGTTCCATTTCATACCATTTCGTGTGATTTCGTATCAGTTCGGACCAAACCGAACGATTTGGCCCATATTATATAAACTGGTACGAGTTCGTACCATTTTTTCGAGTTCGTACCAGTTCCTACGATTTCGTACCTGTTTGTTTTATTTCATTCCATTTCGTATGATTTCGTATCAGTTCGGACCAAATCGTACGATTTGGCCGATATTGTATAAACTAATACGATTTCGTACCATTTTTTCGAGTTCGTACTAGTTCATACCATTTCGTACGATTTCGTACCTGTTAATACCATTTCGTGGGAATTCGTACCAGTTCGGACCAAATCGTACGATTTGGCCCATATTGTACATACTCGTACGTTTCGTACCATTTTTTCGAGTTCGTACTAGTTCGTACGATTTCGTACCTGTTTGTACCATTTCATACCATTTCGTGTGATTTCGTAGTAGTTCGGACCAAAGTGTACAATTTGGCCCATATTGTACATACTCGGACGAGTTCATACCTGTTTGTTCCATTTCATACCATTTCGTGTGATTTCGTACCAGTTCGGACCAAATCGTACGATTTGGCCCATATTGTACAAACTTGTATGGGTTCTTACCAGTTCGTACGATTTCGTACCTATTTGTACCATTTCATACCATTTCGTGTGATTTCGTACCAGGTCGGACCAAATCGTACGATTCGGCCCATATTGTATAAACTAGTACGGTTTCGAACCATTTTTTCGAGTTCGTACTATTCATACCATTTCGTACGATTTCGTACCTGTTCGTACTAGTTTCGACCAAATCATACAATTTGGCCCATATTGTACCAACTCGTACGAGTTCGTACCATTTTTTACGAGTTCGTACCAGTTCGTACAAATTCTTCCCTGTTTGTACCATTTCATACCATTTCGTATGATTTCGTACCAGTTCAGACCAAATCGTACGATTTGGCCCATATTGTACAAACTCGTACAAGTTCGTTACCAGTTCGTACGATTTCGTCCCAGTTTGTACCATTTCATACCATTTCGTGTGATTTCCTACCAGTTCGAGCCAAATCGTACTATTTGGCCCATATTGTACAAACTCGTACGAGTTCATACCATTTTGTTTGTCTTCGTACCAGTTCAGACCAAATCGTACGATTTGGCCCAGATTGTATAAACTGGTACGATTTCGTACCATTTTTTCGAGTTCTTACTAGTTCATACAATTTCGTACGATTTCGTACGTGTTAATACCATTTCGTGGGATTTCGTACCAGTTCAGACCAAATCGTACGATTTGGCCCTACTTGTACATACTCGTACGAGTTCGTACCATTTTTTCGAGTTCATACTAGTTCATACCATTTCGTACGATTTCGTACCTGTTCATACCATTTCGTGTGATTTCGTACCAGTTCGGACCAAAGTGTACAATTTGGCCCATATTGTACATACTCGGACGAGTTCGTACCTGTTTGTTCCATTTCATACCATTTCGGGTGATTTCGTACCAGTTCGGACCAAATCAAACGATTTAGCCCATATTATATAAACTGGTACGAGTTCGTACCATTTTTTCGAGTTCGTACCAGTTCCTACGATTTCGTACCTGTTTGTTTTATTTCATTCCATTTCGTATGATTTCGTATCAGTTCGGACCAAATCGTACGATTTGGCCGATATTGTATAAAATAATACGATTTCGTACCATTTTTTCGAGTTCGTACTAGTTCATACCATTTCGTACGATTTCGTACCTGTTAATACCATTTCGTGGGAATTCGTACCAGTTCGGACCAAATCGTACGATTTGGCCCATATTGTACATACTCGTACGAGTTCGTACCATTTTTTCGAGTTCGTACTAGTTCGTACGATTTCGTACCTGTTTGTACCATTTCATACCATTTCGTGTGATTTCGTAGTAGTTCGGACCAAAGTGTACAATTTGGCCCATATTGTACATACTCGGACGAGTTCATACCTGTTTGTTCCATTTCATACCATTTCGTGTGATTTCGTACCAGTTCGGACCAAATCGTACGATTTGGCCCATATTGTACAAACTTGTATGGGTTCGTACCAGTTCGTACGATTTCGTACCTATTTGTACCATTTCATACTGTTTCGTGTGATTTCGTACTAGGTCGGACCAAATCGTACGATTCGGCCCATATTGTATAAACTAGTACGGTTTCGAACCATTTTTTCGAGTTCATACTATTCATACCATTTCGTACGATTTCGTACCTGTTCGTACTAGTTTGACCAAATCATACATATTGGCCCATATTGTACCAACTCGTACGAGTTCGTACCTTTTTTACGAGTTCGTACCAGTTCGTACAATTTCGTCCCTGTTTGTACCATTTCATACCATTTCGTATGATTTCGTACCAGTTCAGACCAAATCGTACGATTTGGCCCATATTGTACAAACTCGTACAAGTTCGTACCAGTTCGTACGATTTCGTCCCAGTTTGTACCATTTCATACCATTTCGTGTGATTTCGTTCCAGTTTGGGCCAAATCGTACTATTTGGCCCTATTGTACAAACTCGTACGAGTTCATACCATTTTGTTTGTCTTCGTACCAGTTCGGACCAAATCGTACGATTTGGGCCATATTGTATAAACTGGTACGATTTCGTACCATTTTTTCGAGTTCTTACTAGTTCATACCATTTCGTACGATTTCGTACCTGTTAAAACCATTTCATGGGATTTCGTACCAGTTAAGACCAAATCGTACGATTCGGCCCATCTTGTACATACTCGTACGAGTTCGTACCATTTTTTCGAGTTCATACTAAATCATACCATTTCGTACGATTTCGTACCTGTTCATACCATTTCGTGTGATTTCGTACCAGTTCGGACCAAAGTGTACAATTTGGCCCAGATTGTACATACTCGGACGAGTTCGTACATGTTTGTTCCATTTCATACCATTTCGTGTGATTTCGTACCAGTTCGGACAAATCAAACGATTTGGCCCATATTATATAAACTGGTACGAGTTCGACCATTTTTTCGAGTTCGTACCACTTCATACGTTTTCGTACCTGTTTGTTTTATTTCATACCATTTCGTATGATTTCGTACCAGTTCGGACCAAATCGTACGATTTGGCCCATATTGAATAAACTAGTACGATTTCGTACCATTTTTTCGAGTTCGTTCTAGTTCATACGATTTCGTACCTGTTAAGACCATTTCGTGGGATTTCGTACCAGTTCGGACCAAATCGTACGGTTTGGCCCATATTGTACATACTCGTACGAGTTCGTACCATTTTTTCGAGTTCATACTAGTTCATACCATTTCGTACAATTTCGTACCTGTTCGTACTAGTTTCGACCAAATCATACAATTTGGCCCATATTGTACCAACTCGTACGAGTTCGTACCATTTTTTACGAGTTCGTACCAGTTCGTACAAATTCGTCCCTGTTTGTACCATTTCATACCATTTCGTATGAATTCGTACCAGTTCGGACCAAATCGTACGATATGGCCCATATAGTACAAACTCGTACAAGTTCCTACCAGTTCGTACGATTTCGTCCCAGTTTGTACCATTTCATTCCATTTCGTGTGATTTCCTACCAGTTCGGGCCAAATCGTACTATTTGGCCCATATTGTACAAACTCGTACGAGTTCATACCATTTTGTTTGTCTTCGTACCAGTTCGGACCAAATCGTACGATTTGGCCCATATTGTATTGTATAAACTGGTACGATTTCGTACCATTTTTTCGAGTTCTTACTAGTTCATACCATTTCGTACGATTTTGTTTTTGTTAATACCATTTCGTGGGATTTCGTACCAGTTCAGACCAAATCGTACGACTTGGCCCATCTTGTACATACTCGTACGAGTTCGTACCATTTTTTCGAGTTCATACTATTCATACCATTTCGTACGATTTCGTACCTGTTCATACCATTTCGTGTGATTTCGTACCAGTTCGGACAAAAGTGTACAATTTGGCCCATATTGTACATACTCGGACGAGTTCGTACCTGTTTGTTCCATTTCATACCATTTCGTGTGATTTCGTATCAGTTCGGACCAAATCGAACGATTTGGCCCATATTATATAAACTGGTACGAGTTCGTACCATTTTTTCGAGTTCGTACCAGTTCCTACGATTTCGTACCTGTTTGTTTTATTTCATTACCATTTCGTATGATTTCGTATCAGTTCGGACCAAATCGTACGATTTGGCCGATATTGTATAAACTAATACGATTTCGTACCATTTTTTCGAGTTCGTACTAGTTCATACCATTTCGTACGATTTCGTACCTGTTAATACCATTTCGTGGGAATTCGTACCAGTTCGGACCAAATCGTACGATTTGGCCCATATTGTACATACTCGTACGAGTTCGTACCATTTTTTCGAGTTCGTACTAGTTCGTACGATTTCGTACCTGTTTGTACCATTTCATACCATTTCGTGTGATTTCGTAGTAGTTCGGACCAAAGTGTACAATTTGGCCCATATTGTACATACTCGGACGAGTTCATACCTGTTTGTTCC
>JAZGSX010000219.1:0-11481 GCA_039519185.1 Astragalus membranaceus | reverse complement strand
TCAACAGGTCTTCGTCTCCGAATACCAGGGGTGGTCGGTTGGACTTCTCTTTGGGTATAGAGGTTGATGCGACCATCATTATCTCTTTCCAGCGTCTTTTGCTGTCTTGTTGGTTTCACCTACATCTAGGGTGCACCCGCCTGAGATGACCATTGCGATCGGGTGCCCCTTGGACTTTCTGGTGTCAGCTTCCTCTTCTGACTCGCTGTCGTCATCCTTCCCTGTCTCGGTGACTTCATTGACCGTCCCCTTACCTTTCCTTGGGGAGCGGGTAGATTTCTTTTCTTCTTTCTCTCCCTTTCCATCGCGCTAGCCTTTGTCTATGTGTCATACCCCAATTTTGTCCGGCTTAGGTCAAAACCCTAATTTTCCAAAAAATAAATAAATTGAAGAGCGAAGAGCCTTATGCACTACATTTCGGATCCTAGAAGGCATTCCAAGGTTCTTGAAATCGTTTTTAGGGTTGGAACGCACTTTTCGGGCAAATTAGGGTTTTAGAGCCAAAAAGGGTATTTTGGTCAATTATAACGGTTTTTTTTTCTCTCACTTTCAAAAAGGCTCAAAAATATGTATAATTAAAAATAGAAATCTGAAATCAAAATAAAAAAATGAATAACAAAATAATATTGGATGCTTATGGGGGCTAATTCCTTTTAGGTGCTTTTTGCTTTTATCCATTTTTGGCCAAAGTAAGCACCAATTTCACAAGCAAACAACCTCCCTCACTCCACCCTCATGCCCTTCACTTCAGCCCCATCAAGTGCACATCACAAAAAAAGCCTTTCATCATGACAAGCACACCTTTGAGTCCAATAACATTCAATACACAACATATTTTTACCTTCCTTCTCTCTACACCACTAAATACACACTAATTTCTTCACCTCCTTCACTCCACCCATGCTCATCCCTTCACTTCAGCCCCATCAAGTGCACATCACAAAAAAAGCCTTTCATCATGACAAGCACACCTTTGAATCCAATAACATTCAATACACAACATATTTTTACCTTCTTTCTCTCTACACCACTAAATACACACTAATTTCTTTATTTCCCTCTCACAACCTTAAACCCATTAGATCTTTGGCCTCCCAAGGATTTGAATAAGAACAACTCACTTCTCTCCTCTCCAAAAAGACCAAGAAATTCGTAGCCCCCCTCCTCTTCCTCACTTCCTCTTGTTTTTTCTTTCATCTCAAAGGAACCTTCTCATTTTCTCCTACACCAAAAACCCTAACAAACAACTCACCTCATTTGCATCCCTCTTTCACATACTCCCTCCATTTCTCATTCAAAGTTCAAGCATCATCATCAAGTAGGCACTTCTTTGAAGGATATTGGAGTTTTGTTGATTTGTGCCTAGCTTCATCTTCTCATCTCACTTTCTAGCTCAAAGCTAAGGTAATCCTTAAAACCTTGCATCATCTTTGAGTATTTCCTCAAAAAATATAAAAAGCATTCATCCTATCATCTTCATATTCTCATATTGTTGATTGTTGTTGGTGAGAAGTGTCATAAGCACTTTGACAAGCACTTAGGGAGGCTTGGGTGCTTATGATGCTTCTCACCCTTTGATAAATGTTGATTTGTGTTGATCTTAATCCTTGCCTTTCATGAAATAAAATGTTGTTTTATGGCATGTTGTATTTCGCATACTCTCATAAAAATGTGATTTGCTAGTTGTTGTTGTGTTTTCTCACATTTCCTTGCATATTCACTCTTGTTTGCATAACTTTTTTCATAACTTTCACAAAATAAGAAACTCATTTCAAGCATGATGACATTCGGCCATGGGCCTAGGTTTAGGGTTCTTGAATGCTTTTGTCTATTTCATGATTTGGGGATGAATAATAGTTGATTTAGGGTATGTATGCTCCTAGGTTTTAACATAAAAAATTAGGGTTTGGGTTTGCTTTAATAAACTTGTTTTTGTTGATGATTGGCAAGGTGATTCACACTTGTGCACTTGTGCACTTAATCTTAAGTGTGAGGATTGACTAAAGTGATTCAACATTCTTTGATACTTTGGTTGCTAAATAATTTGCTTGCTTATGCTTGCCCATGATCATGATTGAGGCAACTCTTTTCCTTAAGCTAACAATTTCATTGTCCACTCTCATATAAGAATATCATCAACACTTAGATAGGTCAATTCCATACATTGCATCTTCCAATAGATGTGCATTTAGATTCCCTTGCATCTTGTAGAAATATTTGAGTATGGTTCTCACCTAGCATCTTCCATTAGATGTGCATTTAGGTTCAATCTTGCCTACTCTTGTATTCTTACTTAAATGCCCACTTCAAGTTCCTTCCTTGCCTACCTTTGTGTTGTGATCTAATATATATAGTTTAGGCTTGATCCTTGTTTGCAAATTCAAATGTTGTTGCTTAATGATTTGATTCCAATGATCGTGAATTCACTAATTCTTTCTTGCACTCATTGTTTTCATTTCTAAACGACTTGCCATAAAAATGGTTACTAGTGGCAATCCATCACAACCTTTGTTGGTTCGATTGTCATGAAAGCCTCAATTTCAAAAGAACTTTCGCAAGCATAAAGCAAGCTACTAGTGATAATCCATCACAACCTTTGTTGGTTTGGTTATCATGAACGCATCCAATTTCAAAAAGCATTTTTCTAAGTATCAAAGAATCAAAAACAAGTTATTGGCGGTGATCCATCATAATTTTTGTTAGTTCGATCACCATGAAAGTTTGCATTTACAAAAGGCATTTTCAAAGAGAGTTACTAGTAATGATCCATCATAACCTTTGTTAGTTTGATCATCATGAAAGCTCTCATTTTCAAAAGAAGTTTCAAAAAGATTTTTCAAAGCTCGTTAGAACTACGTCGCTTTGATTCCCATTTGGGATACGTAGGAGCGAGTCACATTCTCGTCAAGCGCAACCATAAAAAGTTTAGCATTTGCATAACAAAAAGAAAAGAGTTATTTTCATAACAAAAAAGAATCACTTTTGCAAACCAAGATCATTTTCAGAACAAAAACCTTTTCCTTTCTAAAATCATTTTCAACCCATCGTCGCTAGTGGTTAATCAGAACCTTTGTTCGTCTAGCCATTGGTGGCGATGTCTTTTTCCCAAAAGAACAACAAGATGATCCTCATAACCTTTGTTAGTTTGATCATCGTGCCAAATCAATCTCTTTCGAAAATCACTTTCAAAAAAGATAATAAAAACGAGTCGCTACTAATAGTCAATCAGAGCCTTTGTTCGTCTGACTGGCGGTAGTGACTCTCATTTTCAAGAGTACTTAGCGGTGATTACCCATAACCTTGGTTAGTTTAATCATTCACTAAATGCTCGTCCTATTTCAAAACTCACTAAAAAGATAAAAGACAAAAACCTTTTTAGGACAAAGAAGAACTACGTAGCTTTGAGTTCTCCATCGCACCGGGAGATACGTAGGAGCGGGCCATGTCCCGTCAAGCGTTTTTTTTCTAAAAAACCATTTTTCCCCCTTTTTCATAATAAATAAAGATTTTCATTAAGAATTTTTCAATAAGAAGTAGAGAGGCAAAATTAAGTATTTTCAAGTCAACACACTAAAACCACACATTTAATTAAAGGTTCCCTCTCAGTAGAGAGGACGTGTGGGGTGCTAACACCTTCCCCGCGCGTAACCGACCCCCGAACCCTATTCTCTAGTTTCGCAAGACCAATCGCTTTCCAAAAAAGGTTTTCCTAATATTTTCCTTAATAAATATTGGTGGCGGCTTCATTGTCTTAGGAAAAGTTGTGAACGAGGAAGGTTCTCCCTCGGGGACTTTTTCGGGCGCAACAGCTGGCGACTTCACTGGGGACCAAAAAAAAACATTTTTTTCAAAAGTGGGTCAAGCCTAATTAATTAAGTGTGTGGTTTGTGTGATTGATTTGAACATCTTGCTTTGCCTCTATTCTTCTTCTTTTACATAAGCATGTTGCATCCATATGCATTCTTCTTCTATGTTTGCTTTTGTTTAAAATAATAGATAGTTACTTCTTTGCTTAAATGCTTAGTTCCCTCATGCATATTTCCCCTCTCTTGTCATTTCCCCTTCTTCTCAGCTCCCTTTCTGAGGTAAGTAATGTGTTTTTGTTGGCACCCTAGATTAGTTGTATTTGATTGGTATTGAACCCTAGGGTAGACGACATGTTATGGCTTTCTATTGTCTGGACTGTTCTGGATTTTCATTTGCAGGTGGGGTAGTTTTTAAGGAAATGCCCTTCGCACACACACTTGTACCTTGAGATTATATGATTAGAGAAATAGACCATAACCCAGGTCTGTTAGGATACCTTAGGATGAGTGGATTCGAGTAGTGGGAGCCCATCAGGACCTTTGTCCGTTTGGCTACTCGCGAAAGTTTCAATCAGAGTTGTGCTCTTTCATGATGCTTCGTATCTAGCAGTTTGCTGCATTTACAGGGATTTTCATGAGAGGGACTGTGGCTCTGATAACCTTTGTGAGGGTGTGAATAGAGCTACATGAGAAGATTATCCCTAAAATGCCTTAGATCATAGGTTCTACCCCCTTTTAGGTCACAAGGGCTTTCCAAATTGTGTGTTGCATCGTTGCATTCAGTTCAATCAATTTTTCCTTCAAAATTTTTGAAAATCAAAAAAGATATGCTTTTCCTTTTCGCCTATATGAGGTGGCATATAGTGTGGAAATTTTCAAATCACCACCTGTAAATATCCTCTTTCTGCAAAAACACAAAAAAAAGCATCATTGCATCATGCATCACTACATTATCGCATCATTTGCATTGCATAAAATTCCAATTTTGAAAAAAAAAACCATTCATCTTGCATTCCCTTTCATTACATAAAGATAAAACAAAAAACAATTATCATCTGCATAGCATAAGCATTTCATTTATAATCATGCAAAAAAAATCCTCGTCAAGTTCTCCAAGATGAGACATTCATGCATAAGCATTATTTCAAAAAAGACCAAGTAGAACTACGCAAGCTTTGATTCCTCATTACAATGGGGATACGTAGGAGCGGGTCATACCCCGTCAAGCACATCCTTTCTAAAACCTTTTTTAGATCATTCGCATCTCCAAATAATTTTCAAAATCATGTTCCAAAACTAAAAAACAAAAAAATCATTGTGAGTATCATGCATTTCATTGCACAAAAAAATGAAAACAAGAAAGCATCTCATTCATAATCATGAATAAAAATCATCATCAAATTTATTCAAAATGTAGCATTCATGCACCATTTCATTAACCTCATCACTTTGGTTCAAATACATCATTCCTCCATACATGCATCTTTCAAAAAAGGAAGGGGCGTTGGCATTTCATACTTTGCCTTGCCATAAAAAAAAATCATCATTTAGAAAAAAAGAAGCATCATTCCTGCATCTTTCATCATTCAAAAGAAAAAGGGGGCATTGGTATTTCGTACCTTGTCTCACCTCTAAAAAATAAAAAAAAATCAAAATCAAAAATCATTTTGAAAAGGGGGCATCATTCTTGCATCATTCGCATTGGCATTCCATATTTTGTCTTGCATTATTTAGAATAAGCCACACTCTTCGAGTGATCATTCTCCACGCATTTGCATCATACTTGCATATCATAATTTGTTCATTCATTCATTGCATAAAATAAGAGTTGTGATGAGAAGCGAGACGTTCTTGCGAAACAATCATCCTTTTTGAAAAAGTTTATCCTTACTTGGTTGCAAACTCAAGGTGTTCCAAGGCACTCAGTTTTTCAAATCAATAGTTCATTTGCATTTCTTTCAAAAGCACTGCATCCCATCCATTCTATGACAAAAGACTGAAATAGTGTATCAAAGAAAAAAAACAAATTTTTAACTGATGTTAACTCTTTGTGAAGCATTCTTCTAATGAGCGTGCATGCTATGAGTACACTCTCTTGTTTGAGTCCGTTGGTTTTCCTCCCTTACCACAGTTTCCCGTCCAAGTCTAGTCCCGCCCCGTCCACCCATAAAGTGCATATTCTCCCCATCAGTGCGTATTTGACTTTTGGTTCAAGTCCTCCATGCTGGGGCAAGTCTGTGATCATTAATTCCCCTTGATTAATATCATATTCCTTCAGTGCAAGTCTCTCAAAAAATAATAATAATAATATAACAAGAAAACAAGCTCGCTAGGTTGAAAACCCGCAAAGGGCGGCCTAGGCAAAAAGGAGCGCCCGGTGGACTGAAAACTCGCAAAGAGCGGTCCAGGCAAAAATTAGGGCACAAAAAAGGAAAAAGAGCAAACACATGAAGATAGATAAATTATCGTTCTGAAGTTAAGTCTTATAGAAATAAGCAATCGGGATTTGAAATGAAGTTTGGCCATCTCCTCAAAAACCCCAAAATCCCAGAAAGTCCCTTTCCTACCCACCTTGAGCCAAGAAAAACCAAAATCCAAAAATCACCCTAGACAAGGATCACCCCAAATAAAAAAAACAGTGCATCACTTTTTATCAGCTCACCCGAGTCGAAGAAGGAAAAGAATCATAAAAAAAAAAGGGAAAAGAGAAAATCAAAAAAAGGGGATTCAAAAATGAAAATCCCAAAACAAATGAAAATACAAAAGAAATATAAGTGGCGAGCTGGTACATGTTACCACAAAATACAAGAGATCCTTGTCTAAATAAACCTTCAAACACTTCATCATTCCAACACCTGATTCCATAAACCTTCAAACACTTCCTTTGGCCTCAACATCAAACCCCTTAGTCATTCTACCATGAGACACGAATTTGCTTTAACAGAGCCCAAACAAGCCCAATAACCATCTTCCTCATAGACCATTAACCGTCAATCAACGCCGAACAAAACTCATCCTCCCATTAGCCTCAAACACTTCATTAAGCCTAACCCTCCTTCCTCCACAAAACACCACAATCCCGAAAAGTCCATTCCGATCAATGACCGGTTGCTTTTGTTCACTCAAATTCTAATCTTAGGACGAACAAGCTTATCTATGTACAATGTGTTTGCTCAAAAGAAAAACAAACGATCAGAAAAAAGAAAGCTGATCAAGAAAGAATAAACCCTCAGAAAAAAGAGAACTGAGGAAACAAAAACGAACAGTCAGAAAAAAGAAAGCTGACAAAATAAAAAAGAGGGACTTGCACTCCAAAACACATTCAAGATGCATTAAAACAAGGTTTAGTGATCACCAGGTAAGGATTCTTTCGCACCAAAAGTCAAGACATCAGTAGAGAACCAAAGATTTGCGCTGAGAATACCACTCAGACCCAAAAGTTGGGGCATTCTCTTCACCACCCACACACCCTAATCTTGGGAAAGTCTGTTCAATGCCCATCCCATGTCACTCCAGTTGTCAATGTCATTCCAAAGTGGGGCAAGTGCATTCCCATTCCTTCACCTCATTCATTCCCATAAAAACCTCACCGGGGCAATCTCTCAACTCACTATCCTAAACAAGACCTTGTCATTCTGATTGGGGCAGCTTTGTCCTTGTTATGACTGGGGCAACATCAAATTCTGTGGGTTGAAGCAAAACCCCTTTCATTCCAGCTTTCATCCCAAGAGCCGAAGCGTTCCCAATTCATCATCTTCTACACCCCTAGTTGTTGTCACCACTAGACAGGGGCAAGTTATTCACTCGTCAAAGACCTGAATTGGGGCAATCTTGTATCTCTTGGTCCCTCATAAGCTTCGGCAATAACCATGTCTGTCATTCCTTCACTTGCCATAAAAGTCCATGCCCTAAACCAATTCCAAGTTAACTGACCATTCATTCACATTTGCACTCTTATGCATGCTTACTAGACAATGCTTCAAAAAGAGAGAACACAAGTTGTTTACGTGATATCTAAAATTCAGTCATCATGGAAAGAAGGAGAACACAAGTGAGGTTGTTTGTAAATAAAAACCTTGAGAACACCAGAGTTGAATCAAATTCAATTTTTCAACAGAATGGTCAAAGTCCTTGCATTTAAAGTCTCGCATCTCATCATCACAAAAATGTTTACCTCATGCATCTAGGTATTTCAATCCATTCATTATAGCATATGCATCAAAGCATTACATTTGCATCTTCACATTTTGTGCATTCATCACATAGCAAAAAGAAAAAACGTTCCACGTCAGTTGCACAGAAAAAGCAGAAATCTTTTCATTGCATTGGCATCATATTAATGTTCGCACTTCATAAAAAGGAAAAGAACAAAATCATTGCATGTCATTCATTACTAGAGCATTACATTTCGCATCAGATATTTCACAGAAAAAGCAAAGAAAGCAAAAAGAAAACAAAGAAAAGAAACCACAAAAGCAACACAAAAGCATTCCATGTCATTCACCATTCCACAAGATACTAATCATTGCATGCACATTGCATCATCAAATTCTTCAGACTTAGATCATAGACAAAAAAAAAAAAAATAAACATTAGATCGATACAGACATATGTTGACCCATAAACCAGACCCTTTGTGTCCATAATTCAAAGCTACTCCCTTGATCCCAGGCCATCCTCATTTCATGTCTTCTCATTCATTGCTTTTTCATTAGCACATCCGGCGTTGACTCTCACTTGCAAACTCCAAACAAGCGACAAAAAGAACAGAAACATTCCCTGTCATCCAGCATTCCATATCATTCATCATTTCACAAGCATTCCTTGTCATTCAATCATCAAACATTAAAGCAGTGCATATGCATCATATTAACGTTAGCATTTCCATAAAAGAAAAAGAACAAGAATCATTGCATCAAACATCAGAGCATTGCATCATATTAATGTTTGCATTTCATAGAAGAAGCAAAAAGAAACAAACAGAAGTTAGAACAGGAGCATTTCATTCATCAAAGCATCATCACCGCATACATTTGCATTCAAACATCAAAGCAATACAGTTGCATCACATCAATACTTACATCTCATAGAAGAAAAGAAAGCTAAAACATCCCATGTCATTCATCATTTCATGTTATTCATCATTTTATAGCATTCCCATTTCATAGAAAAAGGCAAAGAAGAAAAAGTTTTCCATTGCATGTCATCTGCCATTTCATCAAAACGCAAGAGCATTACATACCAAAATTTTGCATTTGCATACCAGCACTTCATAAAAAGAGCAAGACAAAAAAAGAAATTCAGACGTTTGCAAAAGAAAACAGCAATCATGACATTTGCATTGCATGCATTTGTTCATTTTCAGCTGCAGGTACAAAGAGAGGATGAGCACTTCGGTGTTAGCCCTCGCCCCATATTCCAGAAAATGCTCCCCCAAGTTGGGAGAGTTCAGAAGAAAAAAAAGAAACAGAAAAGAAAAGAAAAGAAGAGAGAAGAAAGAGAGAAACAAAGAGAAAAGAAAAGAAAAGAAAGAAAAAGAAAGAAGAGAAGCTAGAGAAAGAGAAAAAGACATATAAGAACAGGAGAAAATCATGCATTCATCAGACGTAAGCAAAAGAAAAAAGAAAATCATGCATTACATACAGACGGGAGAAGAAAAGGAAAATCATCGCATTCATCAAGCATATAAGAACAGTAGAAAATCATGCATTCATCCGACATAGACAAAAGAAAAAAGAAACTCATTACATTTACATTCATCATAAGAAAAAGAAAACCGCAATCATGGCATTTGCATTGCATGCATTTGTTCAGCTGCAGGTACAAAGAGAGGATGAGCACTTCGGTGTTAGCCCTCGCCCCCAGATTCCAGAAAATGTTCCCCCAAGTTGGGAGTTCAGAAAGAAAAAGAAAAGAGAGAAATAGAAAAGAAGGAGAGAAAAGAAAAGAGAGCGCTCAAGCGCGCATTGCGGATTGGAGCACAGAGATCATCGTTCCCTTCTGCCCAGGTCTCACATCGTGTACGAGCAACGCGATGGACCGCAGCCCCATGCGAGGCGCAACGGAATAGTTGTATCAAGCCTAAGATACAGTGGACGCCGTGCATTGATCTGTATATCAGTTCCGGAGCTGATAACGATCCCCCCGGTCGCTCGAAAAGGCCAACAGGAAGAGCGTGCTCCTCAAAGCCACGTGCAAACTCGGATTCGTCAAGAGTTCGTTTAAGAATTACAGGTTTTAGGCAGCCTGGGCAATTTACCGCTTTCTGCACGCCAAGTGCCCGTTTTACTTTTCTGTATGCACGCAAGTGCCCATTTTACCTTTTCTGTCTGCACGCCAAGTGCCCATTTTACTTTTCTGTATGCACGCAAGTGCCCATTTTACCTTTTCTGTCTGCACGCCAAGTGCCCATTTTACTTTTCTGCCTGCACGCAAGTGCCCATTTTACCTTTTCTGTCTGCACGTCAGTGTTCATTTACTGTTTTCCGCATCAACACAAAAAAAAGGGGAAATTCGGGTTTCTCCAAATGGACAAAATTGGTATAATTTCTGAATTCTTTATTTCTATTTTACCTTCGAAATATGTCTCGCGCAATTCATATTTCTTGGTAAAATCCAAATAAAGAGGGGCAGCTGTCATACCCCAATTTTGTCCGGCTTAGGTCAAAACCCTAATTTTCCAAAAAATAAATAAATTGAAGAGCGAAGAGCCTTATGCACTACATTTCGGATCCTAGAAGGCATTCCAAGGTTCTTGAAATCGTTTTTAGGGTTGGAACGCACTTTTCGGGCAAATTAGGGTTTTAGAGCCAAAAAGGGTATTTTGGTCAATTATAACGGTTTTTTTTCTCTCACTTTCAAAAAGGCTAAAAATATGTATAATTAAAAATAGAAATCTGAAATCAAAATAAAAAAATGAATAACAAAATAATATTGGATGCTTATGGTATTTTTAGAATTAGGGCTAATTCCTTTTAGGTGCTTTTTGCTTTTATCCATTTTTGGCCAAAGTAAGCACCAATTTCACAAGCAAACAACCTCCCTCACTCCACCCTCATGCCCTTCACTTCAGCCCCATCAAGTGCACATCACAAAAAAAGCCTTTCATCATGACAAGCACACCTTTGAGTCCAATAACATTCAATACACAACATATTTTTACCTTCCTTCTCTCTACACCACTAAATACACACTAATTTCTTCACCTCCTTCACTCCACCCTCATGCCCTTTCACTTCAGCCCCATCAAGTGCACATCACAAAAAAAGCCTTTCATCATGACAAGCACACCTTTGAATCCAATAACATTCAATACACAACATATTTTTACCTTCTTTCTCTCTACACCACTAAATACACACTAATTTCTTTATTTCCCTCTCACAACCTTAAACCCATTAGATCTTTGGCCTCCCAAGGATTTGAATAAGAACAACTCACTTCTCTCCTCTCCAAAAAGACCAAGAAATTCGTAGCCCCCCTCCTCTTCCTCACTTCCTCTTGTTTTTTTTTCATCTCAAAGGAACCTTCTCATTTTCTCCTACACCAAAAACCCTAACAAACAACTCACCTCATTTGCATCCCTCTTTCACATACTCCCTCCATTTCTCATTCAAAGTTCAAGCATCATCATCAAGTAGGCACTTCTTTGAAGGATATTGGAGTTTTGTTGAAT
>JAZGSX010000218.1:0-11523 GCA_039519185.1 Astragalus membranaceus | reverse complement strand
TACGATTTCGTACCATTTTTTCGAGTTCATACTAGTTCATACCATTTCGTACGATTTCGTACCTGTTAATACCATTTCGTTGGATTTCGTACCAGTTCAGACCAAATCGTACGATTTGTCCCATATTGTACATACTCGTACGAGTTCGTACCATTTTTTCGAGTTCGTACTAGTTCGTACGATTTCGTACCTGTTTGTACCATTTCGTATGATTTCGTACCAGTTCGGACCAAATTGTACGATTTAGCCTATATTGTATAAACTGGTACGAGTTCGTACCTGTTTGTTCCATTTCATACCATTTCGTATGATTTCGTACCAGTTCGGACCAAATCGTACAATTTGGCCCATATTGTGCAAACTCGTACAAGTTCGTACCAGTTCGTACGATTTCGTCCCAGTTTGTACCATTTCATACCATTTCATGTAATTTCGTACCAGTTCGGGCCAAATCGTACTATTTGGGCCATATTGTACAAACTCGTACGAGTTCATACTAGTCCGTACGATTTTGTACCTGTTTGTTCCATTTCATACCATTTTGTTTGTTTTCGTACCAGTTCGGACCAAATCGTACGATTTGTCCCATATTGTATAAAGTGGTACGATTTCGTACCATTTCTTCGAGTTCATACTAGTTTATACCATTTCGTACGATTTCGTACCTGTTAATACCATTTCGTATGATTTCGTACCAGTTCGGACCAAATCGTACGACTTGCCCATATTGTATAAACTGGTACGAGTTCGTACCATTTTTTCGAGTTCATACTAGTTCATACCATTTCGTACGATTTCGTACTTGTTCATACCATTTCATGTGATTTCGTACTAGTTCGGACCAAAGTGTTCAATTTGGCCCATATTGTACATACTCGGACGAGTTCATACCTGTTTGTTCCATTTCATACCATTTCGTGTGATTTCGTACCAGTTCGGACCAAATCGTACGATTTGGCCCATATTGTTCAAACTTGTACGGGTTCGTACTAGTTCTTACGATTTCGTACCTGTTTGTACCATTTCATACCATTTCGTGTGATTTCGTACCAGGTCGGACCAAATCGTACGATTTGGCCCATACTGTATAAACTAGTACGATTTCGAACCATTTTTTCGAGTTCGTACTATTCATACCATTTCGTTTGATTTCGTACCTGTTCGTACTAGTTTCGACCAAATCATACAATTTGGCCCATATTGTACCAACTTGTACGAGTTCGTACCATTTTTTTAAATTCGTAGCAGTTCGTACAATTTCGTACCTTTTTGTACCATTTCGTATGATTTCGTACCAGTTCGCACCAAATCGTACGATTTGGCCCTTATTGTGTAAACTGGTACGATTTCGTACCATTTTTTCGAATTCGGAGTAGTTCGTACGATTTCGTACCTGTTTGTACCATTTCATACAATTTCATATGATTTCGTACCAGTTCGGACCAAATCGTACGATTTGGCCCATATTGTATAAACTGGCATGAGTTCGTACCATTTGTTCGATTTCCTACCAGTTCATACGATTAGGCCCATATTGTATAAACTGGTACAAGTTCGTACCATTTTTTCGAGTTCGTACCTATTCGTACGATTTGGCCCATATTGTACCAACTCGTACGAGTTCGTACCATTTTTTATGAGTGCGTACCAGTTCGTACAATTTCGTACCTGTTTGGACCATTTCATACCATTTAGTATGATTTCGTACCAGTTCGGACCAAATCGTACGATTTGGCCCATATTGTATATACTGGTACGAGTTCGTACCATTTTTCGAGTCCGTACCAGTTCGTACGATTTCGTACCTGTTAGTACCATTTCATACCATTTCGTATGATTTCGTACCAGTTCGGACCAAATCGTACGACTTGCCCATATTGTATAAACTGGTACGATTTCGTACCATTTTTTCGAGTTCATACTAGTTCATACCATTTCGTACGATTTCGTACCTGTTAATACCATTTCGTTGGATTTCGTACCAGTTCGGACCAAATCGTACGATTTGTCCCATATTGTACATACTCGTACGAGTTCGTACCATTTTTTTCGAGTTCGTACTAGTTCGTACGATTTCGTACCTGTTTGTACCATTTCGTATGATTTCATGTAATTTCGTACCAGTTCGGGCCAAATCGTACTATTTGGGCCATATTGTAAAAACTCGTACGAGTTCATACTAGTTCGTACGATTTTGTACGTGTTTGTTCCATTTCATACCATTTTGTTTGTTTTCGTACCAGTTCGGACCAAATCGTACGATTTGTCCCATATTGTATAAAGTGGTACGATTTGGTACCATTTTTTCGAGTTCATACTAGTTTATACCATTTCGTACGATTTCGTACCTGTTAATACCATTTCGTGGGATTTCGTACCAGTTCGGACCAAATCGTACGATTTGGCCCATATTGTACATACTCGTACGAGTTCGTACCATTTTTTCGAGTTCATACTAGTTCATACCATTTCGTACGATTTCGTACCTGTTAATACCATTTCGTTGGATTTCGTACCAGTTCGGACCAAATCGTACGATTTGTCCCAAAAAAAATAAAATCAAAAGAGGGTTTGTATGGTTATTTATACAATAGGATTCGGGTTCAGTATAGAATAGAACTACCAGTTGTTTTTTTTGTTTTTTTTTCAAAAAATAGTGACTGAGAGATCCTGCTAAAACAAAACCATGAATAAATAAAAGAGACATAGGGATGAAGAGAATCACAAAACTGAAATTAAGAACAGAAAAAAAAATAATAAAAAAACTAACCTTTGAAGTCTCGCCTGAGACTTCGTCTTCTCCGGCGAAGCTCCGACGAGCCACCAAACCGAAGCCAGCAACCACCGTCGACCACCCAAATGCCCACCACAAACAGAACCACGGTCTGAGCCACTGAACCACCTCCTCCAAACCGCAGCCCAACCACCGCCGGAACAACAACCACCCTCAAACTCCCTCACTGTTTCACCCCTTGCACCGTGAACATCCTTCACGGCCACGACCAAAAACAACACCACGTCGCCCATTTCGGCCATTAGCGACAGTGAGAGCGAGAAAAACGATTTGGCGAGGAGAGGAGGAGAGCGGTGCGTGGAGAGGAGAGACGAGATTAGGGTGGAGTGTGGAAGAGAGGCGGAGGCAGAGCAAGGAGGGAGGAAGAAAAACGGAGGGGAGGAGGGGAGCGGCGGATTCGCCATTACAGAGAAGGGGAGCGCGATGAAAACGGGATTAGGGTTAGAAGGGGAATGCGGCGCGCTGAGGGAGAGAGGAGTTACAAATTAGGTTTAATTTTTTTTTAGGTTTGGCTTTATATAGTTAGGGCTTTTATTTATTTATTTATTTATTTTTATTATCAGAATACTATTAACACCCCCTCAATTCATGCGTGCACCCCCCTCACTCAAGCCCAGTTTCGCATACTGGGCCCTCAGATGCGAACTGGGCTTCCTTTTTACACCTGCTATTAATTATACAACCCCCTGCGACTAATAACACCCTATTTTACCGTTTCACCCCCCTTTTCTCGTTTTTTTAATTTAATTTAATTCTCTTCAAGACAAAATAGTTTCTCATAAATCAAAAACTTTGTTAATAGTCTTGTGAAGCCTCTGCTTGCATGATTATTAACAATGAGGTACTAGTGGTGATCACTTGGAGCTTTTGCTCGATTGATCATCATGAATGCCTGAATTTCCCTAAGGAGTTTCACTAAATCAAAAACTTTGTTAGTAGTCTTGCGAAGCCTTTGCTTGCATGATTATTAACAATGGAGTACTAATGGTGGTCACTTGGAGCCTTTGCTCAATTGATCATTATGAAAGCTTAATTTTCACAATTAAACAAGATAAAAAAAACAAAAACCGTTTTCCAAACAAACAAGAACTACGTAGCTTTGAATTCTCCATCGCACCGAGAGATACGTAGGAGCGGGCCTTTTCCCGTCAAGCACTTCTTTCTAAAAACCCTTTTTTTTCCTTTCTCTCCAAAAATAAAAATTTTTTATTAAGTTCTTTAATTTTTTTTTTCAATAAGAAGTAGAGAGGCAAAATTAAATATTTTCAGGTCAACATACAAAAACCACACATTTAATTAAAGGTTCCCTCTCAGTAGAGAGGATGTGTGGGGTGCTAATACCTTCCCTGCGCGTAACCGACCCCCGAACCCAAAACTCTCAGTTTTCAAAGGCCAATCGCTTTCTAAAAAAGGTTTTTCTAATACTTTCCTTAAATAAGTATTGGTGGCGGCTTCATTGAGATTAGAAAAGTTGTGAACGAGGAAGGTTCTCCCTCGGGGGCTTTTTCGGGCGCAACAGCTGGCGACTTCACTGGGGACTAAAAAAAATAAAAAAATATTTTTTCAAAAGTGGGTCAAGCCTAATTAATTAAGTGTGTGGTTTATATGATTGATTTGAATATGTTACTTCTTTGCTTAGTTCCTTCATGCATTTCTTCCCCTTTCTTATCATGTCCCCTTCTTCTTTGCTCCATTTCTTGAGGTAAGTAGTGCATTGTTATTGGCACCCTAGATTAGTTTATATTGGATCGATATTGAACCCTAGGATAAACAACATGCTATTTGTCTGGACTGCTTTGGATTTTCATTTGCAGGTGGGGAAGGGTAGTTATTCCTAGGTGTTGTGCCCTCGACACACACGTCACATCCTATACTTGAGAGCATTGAGTGGGGCCTAAAACCCAAGGTCTGAACAAAAACCTAGGAGAGTGGGAATGATTAGTGACTGCCATTCGTAGACCTTTGTCTGTATGGCTCTCATGAAAGTTCCGCCCAAGAGTGCGCTTTGTCATGATGCCTCACACTCGGTAGCTTTCTACGATTGTGGGTGCCATCATGAGAGAGACTTCAGCTCTTGGTTGCCATTGTAAGGAGGTGATTAGAACCTACATGGGAGGATTACCCCTTTCGTCGACTTTAGACCCTAGGATTCCCACCCTTTGTAGGACACGGGGGCACGCCTTTGTTTGTTGCATTAGTTTTAGGCATTCCTTTTTCTTAAACTCTATTTCAAAAATCATAGAAAATAATATTCTTATTTTCTTACCCTCTTTTTATGTAAATGACACATCATTTCGCATCCACATCATTTCACATTCACATCATTTCGCATTCACACCGTTTCGCACCATTGCATTTTGCATATAACAAAAGTTTGAAACAAAAAAAAAAACTTTCATCATTTGCATTCTTCATGCATTAAAGTTTGTTTGCCGGAGATCGCAACATAACATCGAACCTTGTCATAGGTGTGTAAGAAGCGACATGGAATCCAAAGGCAAAACCGCATTCAATTCGAGGTTCCCCATTGTAAAGAAGATTGATGTAACTAGTTTGAAGAAGTATGCTTCCCTATTAGGTCCTATTGAGCTTCGGTCCTTCGACAAGACTTATGGGAATATCCGCAAGTTATTACAGTTAGAAGTACAAGAGAGTGCCATCGCCGCCCTATGTTGGTTCTATGACTCTGAGATTAGATGTTTTCTTTTCAAGAACTTCCAAATGGCACCTACCCTAGAGGAGTATGAGAAGATTCTGGGTTTTGATCGCTCAGAGGCTAGACCTTACCAGTATCAGAGGCAGTATTATTCAGATGAGAAGTTTGCTTCCTTGTTACAAATCAGTGTAGAAGAAGTGCGGTCCCACAAAGTTAAGCGTAACAAGATATTTGGGTTTCCTCAGGAGTACTTTGAGAGTTTGATGACTAGTTATGTAGCATCAAATGATTGGGTTTCCTTCAAGCAAGTACTAGCTTTGACCATCTTCGGCATTGTTCTTTTCCCTCAGATTGAGAAACATATAGATGAAACCGCTGTTGGTGTGTTCCTAGCTTTCAAGAGTGCAAAAAGTCTCATCAACCCGGTTCCCGCTATTCTCGCCGAGACCTATCGTGCCTTCACCCGCCATCATGAGTTCCGAAAGGATAAGATGTGTTGTTCCTTCCCTGTGCTATACGCTTGGTTGATCAGTCATGTGTGCATTAACAAAAGTGAAGTTGGGGACCTGCTTTCCTACACCTTGGGATGTAATCCGAAGACTATGGGCCCTCAGGAGTGGAAGGATACTCTTAAGAACCTTGATGCTCTTCAAATTCGGTGGTACTTGCACAAGTTTTGGGAAGATAGACCCTCAGTGATATTCCAATGTGGCAGTTTCCAGAACGTTCCTCTCATGGGAACACAGGGATGCATCAATTATAACCCGTCTTTGGCCTTGAGGCAACTCGGGTACCCTATGCGGGACTCACCCTCCGAAGCTATGTTGTTCCGTTTTTACCTCCATGAGGGGATCCCTAAAGACGAGGACTTACTTCGGCAAGTCTTGCAAGCTTGGGAAACCGTGGTGCGGAAAAACAAGGGCGAGTTATCTAAAAGGACCACTGCTATCTCCTTCACTCAATGGCTTGAAAAAAGGATTAAGGAAACTCGATCATCCAACCAAGTAACGCCATCACTTGAAGAGAAAATACCAGAACCCCACGTTCCCCTAATTGAAGAACTAGAAGAGATTAAGTTGGCCTTATCAAAAGCAGAAGAAGAGAAAAGGGCTTTGCAGAACAGATTGGGAAAGGTGATGCAAGACAAGCGGAAGCTAGAAAATGAAAATGCTCTTCAAGCCGCCGCTATTGAAGCAACCAATAGGAAGCTTGAAATAGAAGAAGAGAGCAAGAGGGGAATTCAGAAACATTTGGAGGGAGCAAAAGAAGAAGTAAAGAGGTGCGCCTCAAAGATGAATGAGGCTGTGGCGGAAGCAAGGGAATGGAAGAAATCATATGCCAAGTTGAGGAGGGATGAGAAAATGGTTAGAGAGGCGCTAACTAAGTCAAAAGAGGAATTCCAAAGGATGAAGTTTGAAATGGAGAACCAAGTAAAAAATATCAGGCAAGATAGAGAGTCTATCATAGGGATCTTGAAATAATATCAACAAGCTTTGGAGTTTGAACAAGGAAGGTCGGATGAATTGAAGAGGAACGTCCAATGCCTAAGGGAATCTTATGGGCAAGTGCAAGTAGAAAGCCAGTACTGGGAGGAACGCTTCATGGCATTAATTGGCAGAATAGAAGACCAAGAAGTCATCAAGGAGCTAAGGGATGAGATTCGGCTTTGGAGGAGCAAATTTTCAAAGCTAGCAGGGCTAGCTAATCAAGCTGTGAGAGTTGTTCCCAAGAAGCTAAGAAGAGATGAAGCAGAAATGAACCCTTGCAACACTCCGACCAAGGTGCGTGAGTTTGTCGAGTATTGCAAGATCCTGACAGAAGAACTCATGGAGAAGGCCAAGGGGGCAGCCGAAAGCAAGAAGAGAAAGAGGAAGGAGAAATTGAAGGCTATATGCCTCTGAAGTTCACTTTAGATCATTGCAATAATTCTTAGGAAATTGTAATTTTCTCTAAAAAGTTGTAATTTTCTTTGGATATTATACTTTGTCCTCAGAATATTGTACTTTGCTTTTCCCTCGAGTTTGAAGTATTCTTTCCTTTTGAATAAAGTGTGTTCGTTTTGCCTATTGTTTTCAACTTCGTTGCAAAAATAATAGCAAAAATGAAATAAAAAAAAAAATATATATATATATATATATAAATAAAATATTAGAGCTTTAGACCTACACGCCTATGACAAGACGAATCACACCGCGATTCCCGGCACCCAAACAAACATAAAATCATGCATATTGCATTGCATCTGCATTCGTTTATTTAATTCTCGTGCTCATAAAGTGTATTCCCTCAATAGAAAAAGGCAAGCTGGTTCGCCAACATCGATACCTGACTCGTCTACAAGCAAGGCTCATGGCAACTAACCAGAATGATCGGGGCCGTCCTGTTATTGAAGACTTAGGAAGTGGGGAATCAGACCATGGTAACACCTCTGCTGAGGTTCCCAATACAGAGCAATTGGCTCAAGAGAATCGGGAGTTGAGAACTAAAATCGGGGCAATGGAAACACAGATGACGGAAATGATGGGCATGCTACAAGCTTTGAGGAACGGAACTGCCGCTGAAAGTCTCGCCGTCACAACCGGAGTTGCTGTCACTCTTCCCCCTCCGAGTCTCGAGACTAACACCTTTGCTCATACTTCAGGAACCAATAACCAGGGCCAACCAGTTACGCATGGGATGCCTTGGGGACTCCCATCCGGATACACACCTCCGGGAGCCGAGGCTAATGCGGGAAGTAATCCCCTTAGTGTTGCAGAACAAGTCCGACCCATCTCAGCCACAAACAGTGGAGGAACGGGGGCGCCTCGGGGCCAAATTCAGATTCCTATTCCGCCGGGAACTCCGTTCGACTTTCATTCACCAGTAACGGTCCATCCCCCAATTCAGGGACCAATTCCTGGGTATATCACTCACTCACGTGACCCACACGTGAACCCAGCCGTAGTGGCGATGAGTAATCCTCACTACGGTGTGAATGGTTTTCCTCAGAACTACCCTGCTGAAGTTCCTCAAGCTAGAGACAGGTATCATATGTTAGAAGAGAGCTTAAGAATGATTGAAGGGTCGGGATCTAGAGCAAGAGAAGCTCGTGATCTGTGTCTCATCCCTGATGTGGTTTTACCTCCCAAATTCAAAGTGCCCGACTTTGACAAGTACCGAGGCGTGACTTGCCCTAAAAGCCATCTGACCATGTACTGTAGAAAAATGGCTGCACATTCTCATGATGACAAGTTGTTGATCCATTATTTCCAAGAGAGCCTTGCTGGAGCATCCCTCAACTGGTACATGCAACTAGAACCGTCCCATATCCATTGTTGGAAAGACTTGGCTGATGCCTTCCTCAGACAGTACCAGTACAATACAGATATGGCGCCAGACAGAACACAGTTGCAGAGTCTGGCAAAAAGAGATAATGAGTCATTCAAAGAGTATGCCCAGCGGTGGAGGGCTTTGGCTGCACAAGTAACGCCCCCTTTGTTAGAGAAAGAATTAGTCTTCATGTTCATGGAAACCATGCCGCCGTTATACTACGATCGGTTGATTGGTAGCGTGTCTTCCAATTTCTCAGACATGGTAATCATCGGTGAAAGACTAGAAAACGGGATGAGAAGCGGAAAGATTGCCCATGGTTCCACAGGCATAACCACCCAGAAAAAGCCATTCTCCGGATTTCCAAAGAAGAAAGAAGGAGAAACCAACGCCATCACCATAAGCCCACCTTATCAACCACAAAACATCCCTGTCCCCACTCAAACACGACCAACCCTTCCACCACAAAATAACTACCACAAAAGCTACCCAGACAAAAAACAGATCACCTTTGATCCCATTCCCATGTCCTATACTGACCTATTCAACTATCTTTTTACAAACAAACTCATCAATACCAGACCCATGAGACCAGTTCAACCACCCTACTTCCGAGGCTACAATCCCAATGTTACCTGTGCATTTCATGAAGGAGCAGTAGGACACGCTGTTGAGGACTGCAAGGCATTCAAAATCGTGGTGCAAGATCTGATTGATGCCAAAGGGATAACCTTCAAACAAGAAGACCCGAGTATCACAACTAATCCGCTGCCTGGTCATCAGAAACATGCAACCAATGCCATCCATGATACGGGGAGTCAATCCTTAATCAGAACTGTGGAGTGTATCCAAACACCCTTAGAGGTTATTCATGCAGAGCTGTACAAGTTCGGGGTCATCAAGAGAGGTTGTGCTCAGAAAGAAGTATGCGTTGATGATAATTGTGTCGGAACATGTGAGACCTTCAAGACAGTTTTGCAGGACCTGTTGGATCGTCATATAATCCAAATGGGTGTGCAAGAGAAAGAGGAGGATGTGCTGACCTTCGAATCAGATAGGAATGGAAATGTTCAGGTACCTATTGAGGTCCCGTATGGCCGAAAGCCGATCGTGGAGAGACCTAAGACCATTGTGATTCCTGTCCCAGCTCCTCATCAAAAGAACAATGCTGTTCCAATGAGCTATGGGGTGTCAGTTCCAATTCAGATGCCTCAGGTTGTTCCCGATGTCACCAACATTGCGGGAAGCAGCGGAGTCACTAGAAGCAGGCGTGTTTATGCCCATGAAGTCCTGAAAGAAGGTCCCTCAAAGGAGGAGGAGGAAAGAATTCACAAAGGCAAAGCGCAAGAACCCAAGGAAAGTAGGAAAGTGTCAGAACAAGAAGCCACTGAATTTCTGAAGATCATGCGTCAGAGTGATTACAAAGTGTTGGACCAGCTGCACCACACCCCTGCAAAGATCTCTATCATGTCCCTACTGCTCAATTCTGAGGTTCACCGTGCAGCCCTAATGAGAGTATTGAATGAAGCCCATGTAGCTCAGAACATCACCGTTGACCAGCTCGATGGCATTGTAGGGAATATTGTTGCATCCAATTATATTACTTTTACCGATGATGAGCTCACCCCTGAGGGAAAGGGGCATAATCAGGCACTTCACATTTCAGTTAGATGTGGTGAATATACACTCAGTTAGATGTGGTGAATATACACATGTCATGCCCAAATCTACTATGAGCAGATTAAATGTAGACTGTTCATATATGAAGCCTAGCTCAACACTAGTTAGGGCATTTGACGGATCCAAGAAGGAGGTTATGGGAGAAATGGAGTTCCAGATGCAGATAGGGCCAGAAGTATTTTATGTGAATTTTCAGATCATGGACATTGCATCGTCCTACAGTTGTCTCCTGGGAGACCCTGGATTCATGCTGCCAGTGCTGTCCCTTCATCCCTCCACCAAAGGCTTAAGTTTGTAGTCGACGACAAGCTGATAGTCGTTTTTGGAGAAGAAGAGTTCATCGTTAGCAAGCCCCATCCCTCTCAATACAATGAGGCTGCAGAAGAATCACTTGAATCTGCCTTTCAATCACTAGAAATTGCAAATGCTGCTTTTGTGGGGGAAGAGGCCCCGTTGCCCGTACCAAAGATATCTGACGCTGCAATCATGGTAGCCAAAGTCATGCTGCAAAATGGTTACCGGATCGGAAAAGGGTTGGGAAAGTACGAGCAAGGAGTTCTGACGCCGGTTCAGCTGCAAGGGTACAAGGATAGGCGCGGGTTAGGATATTGGCCCACTCAGGCTGACAAGAAGAGAATGGCTGAGGAAAAGCGAGAAAGGAGGCTGGCTAAGCTTCAGGGACGGGAGCCAGGCTTGAAGAAGATTCCTATCTATGATCTCTCTCGGAGCTTTAGGAATGCAGGTATGCTGGATCCCAATCAGGTGGCCGTCATTGAGGAAGAATCAGTTGTGGAAGACAAAGGCGTGGACTTTGTGCGTCGCAGTGCTGCAGATGAAGAGCTTGATAATTGGAAGATCATTGATTTCCCTGTTATTTTTATTCCAAAGTAATGATTTTGTAATGCAAATTCTTTGGCTCTGCCCAAGGCCTTAGAATATTCCATAAGGGCATGCATGTTTTTCCTTCAAATATCATCTATCAATAAAATGTTGTTTTGGATTCTCAAATGAATAAATTTGCTTTTCATTATCATACGTCTCCATCTTGTGTTTCTATTTTTGCTTGTTCATTTCTTTCTATTCC
>JAZGSX010000217.1:0-11546 GCA_039519185.1 Astragalus membranaceus | reverse complement strand
TATCTAAAAGGACCACTGCTATCTCCTTCACTCAATGGCTTGAAAAGAGGATTAAGGAAACTCGATCATCCAACCAAAAGGTGCCATCACTTGAAGAGAAAATACCGGAACCCCATGTTCCCCTCATTGAAGAACTAGAAGAGGCTAAGTTGGCCTTATCTAAAGCGAAAGAAGAGAAAAGGGCTTTGCAAAACAGATTGGGAAAGGTGATGCAAGACAACCGGAAGCTAGAAAATGAAAATGCTCTCCAAGCCGCAGCTATTGAAGCAACCAATAGGAAACTTGAAATAGAAGAAGAGAGCAAGAGGGAAATTCAAAATGGTTGTGCCTCAAATTTGAAAGGTGTTAAAGAGGAAGTAAAGAGGTGCGCCTCAAAGATGAATAGGGTTGTGGCAGAAGCAAATGAATGGAAGAAACTATATGCCAAGTCATGGAGGAATGAGAAAATGGTTAGAGATACGCTAGCTAAGTCAAAAGAGGAATTCCAAGTGATGAAGTTTGAATTGGAGAACCAAGTGAAAAGCATCAGGCAAGATAGAGAGTCTATCATAGAGATTTTGAAAAAGTATCAACAAGCTTTAGGGTTTGAACAAGGAAGGTCGGAAGAATTGAAGAGGAATCTCCGATGCCTAAGGGAATCTTACGGGCAAGTGCAAGCAGAAGGCCAGTATTGGGAGAAACGTTTCATGGCATTAATTGGCAGAATAGAAGACCAAGAGATCGTCAAGGAGCTAATGAATGAGATTCAGCTTTGGAGGAGCAAATTTTCAAAGCTAGCAGGACTAGCTAACCAAGCTGTGAGGGATGTTCCCAAGAAGCTAAGAAGAGCTGAAGCAGAGATGAACCCTTTCAACACTCCGGCCAAGGTGTGTGAGTTTGTCGAGTACTGCAAGATTCTGACAGAAGAACTCATGGAGAAGGCCAATGGGGCAGCCGAAAGCAAGAAGAGAAAAAGGAAGGAGAAATTGAAAGCTATATGCCTTTGAAGTTCACTTTAGAGCATTGTAATAATTCTTAGGAAATTGCAAATTTTCTCTAAAAAATTATAATCAGAATATTGTACTTTGCTTTTCTTTCGAGTTTGAAGTTGTAGTACTCCTTCCTTTTGAATAAAGTGTGTTTGTTTTGTCTATTGCTTCCAACCTCGTTGCAACCAAAATTAAAAAAAAAAAAGGTGTTAGAGCTTTAAACTTACACGCCTATGACAAGATGAGTTGCACTGCGATTCCCGACACCAAAACAAACATAAAATCATACATATCGCATTGCATTTGCATTCATTTATGTGATTCCCGCGCTCATGAATTGTGTTCCTTCAATAGAAAAAGGCAAGCTGGTTCACCAACATCGATACCTGACCCGTCTGCAAGCAAGGCTCATGGCAACTAACCTGAATGACTCGGACCGTCCTGTTATTGAAGACTTAGGAAGTGGTGAATCAGACCATGGTAACCCAACTGCCGAGGTTCCCAATCCAGAGCAATTGGCTCAGGAGAATCGGGAATTGAGAACGAAAATTGGGGCAATGGAAACACAGATGACTGAAATGATGGGGATACTACAAGCTTTGAGGAACGGAACTGCCGCTGGAAATCCCGCCGTCACTACCGAAGTTGCTGTCGCTCTCCCTCCTCCGAGTCTCGAGACTAACACCTTTGCTCATACCTCAGGGACCAACAACCAGGGTCAACCAGCTATGCATAGGATGCCTTGGGGACTCCCACCCGGATACACACCTCCAGGAGCCGAGGCTAATGCAGGAAGTAATCCCCTTAGGGTTGCTGAGCAAGTTCAACCCATCTCAGCCGCAAACAATGGAGGAGCGGGAACGCCTCAGGGCCAAATTCAGATTCCTATTCCGCCGGGAACTCCGTTTGGCTTTCATTCACCAGCAACGGTCCATCCCCCAATTCAGGGACCAATTCCTGGGAATATCACTCACTCACGTGACCCACACATGAACCCCGCCGCAGTGTCGATGAGTAATCCTCACTACGGTGTGAATGGTTTCCCTCAGAACTATCCTGTTGAAACTCCCCAAGCTAGAGACAGGTATCATATGTTAGAAGAACGCTTAAGAATGATTGAAGGGTCGAGCTCTAGAGCCAGAGAAGCTCGTGATCTATATCTCATCCCTGATGTGGTTTTACCTCCTAAATTCAAAGTGCCTGACTTTGACAAGTACCGAGGCGTGACTTGCCCTAAAAGCCATCTGACCATGTACTGTAGAAAAATGGCTACACATTCTCATGATGACAAGTTGTTGATCCATTATTTCCAAGAGAGCCTTGCTGGGGCATCTCTCAACTGGAACATGCAGCTAGAACTGTCCCATATCCATTGTTGGAAGGACTTGGCTGATGCCTTCCTCAGACAGTACCAGTACAATACGGATATGGCGCCTGATAGAACACAGTTACAGAGCATGGCAAAAAGAGACAATGAGTCATTTAAGGAGTATGCCCAGCGGTGGAGGGCTTTGGCTGCACAGGTGACACCCCCTTTGTTGGAGAAAGAACTGGTCTTCATGTTCGTGGAAACCCTGCCACCGTTATACTATGATCGGTTGATCGGCAGCGTATCTTCCAACTTCTCAGACATGGTAATTATCGGTGAAAGACTAGAAAATGGACTGAGAAGCGGCAAGATTGCCCATGGTTCCACAGGTACAACCACCCACAAGAAGCCATTCTCTGGATTTTCGAAGAAGAAAGAAGGAGAGACCAACACCATCACCATAAGCCCACCTTATCAACCACAAAATATCCCTGTCCCCACTCAAACACAACCAACCCGTCCACCACAAAGTAACTACCACAAAAACTACCAAGACAAAAAACAGACCACCTTTGATCCCATCCCCATGTCCTATACTGACCTTTTCAGCTATCTTGCCACAAACAAACTCATCAATACCAGACCCATGAAACCAGTCCAGCCACCATACTTCCGAGGCTACAATCCCAATGTTACCTGTGCATTTCATGAAGGGGCAGTTGGACACGTTGTTGAGGACTGCAAGGCCTTTAAAATTGTAGTGCAAGATCTGATTGATACCAAAGGGATAACCTTCAAACAAGAAAGCCCAAGCATCGCAACTAATCCGCTGCCTGGTCATGAGAAACCTACAACCAATGCCATCCATGATATGGGGGGCCAATCCTTAATCAGAACTGTGGAGTGTATCCAGACACCCTTAGAGGTTATTCATGCAGAGCTGTGCAAGTTCGGGGTCATCAAGAGAGGTTGTACTCAGAAAAAGTCTGTGTTGATGTTAATTGTGCTGGGGCATGTGAGGCCTTCAAGACAGTTGTGCAGGACCTATTGGATCGTCATATAATCCAAATGGGTGTGCAAGAGAAAGAGGAGGATGTGCTGACTTTCCAATCAGATAAGAATGGAAATGGTCAGAAACCTATTGAGGTCCCGTATAGCCGAAAGCCGATCGTGGAGAGACCTAAGACCATTGTGATTCCTGTCCCAGCTCCTTATCAAAAGAACAGTGCTGTCCCATGGAGCTATGGGGTGTCAGTTCCAATTCAGAAGCCTCGAGTTGTTCCCGATGTCACAAACATTGCGGGAAGCAGTGGAGTCACTAGAAGCGGACGTGTTTATGTCCCCGAAGTCCTGAAAGAAGGTCCCTCAAAGGAAGATGAGGAAAGGATTCGCAAAGGTAAATGTATAACACAAGAGCCCAAGGAAAGTAAGAAGGTGTCAGAGCAAGAAGCCACAGAATTTTTGAAGATCATGCGGCAGAGTGATTACAAAGTGGTGGACCAGCTGCACCACACTCCTGCAAAGATATCTATCATGTCCCTACTGCTCAATTCTGAGGCCCACTGTGCAGCTCTAATGAAAGTATTAAATGAAGCCCATGTAGCCCAGAACATCATCGTTGACCAGCTCGATGGCATCGTAGGGAATATTGTCGCATCCAATTATATTACCTTTACTAATGATGAGCTCACCCCTGAGGGGAAGGGGCATAATCAGGCACTTCACATTTCAGTTAGATGTGGTGAATATACACTCTCTCGGGTCCTCATCGATAATGGATCCTCTTTGAATGTCATGCCCAAATCTACTATGAGCAGACTAAATGTAGACTGTTCGTATATGAAGCCTAGCTCAACGCTAGTTAGGGCATTTGACGGATCCAATAAGGAGGTTATGGGAGAAATGGAGTTCCAGATGCAGATAGGGCCATAAGTATTTTATGTGAATTTTCAGGTCATGGACATTGCATCATCCTACAGCTGTCTCCTGGGGAGACCCTGGATTCATGCTGCCGGCGCTGTTCCTTCATCCCTCCACCAAAGGCTTAAGTATGTAGTCGACGACAAGCTGATAGTCGTTTTTGGAGAAGAAGAGTTCATAGTTAGCAAGCCCCATCCTTCTCAATACATTGAGGCTGCAGAGGAGTCACTTGAATCTGCCTTTCAGTCGCTGGAAATTGCAAATGCTGCTTTCGTGGGAGAAGAAGCCCCATTGTCTGCACCAAAGATATCTAACGCTGCTATCATGGTAGCCAAGGTCATGTTGAAAAATGGTTACCAGATTGGAAAAGGGTTGGGAAAGTCCGAGCAGGGAATTCTGGCGCCGGTCCAGTTGCGAGAGTACAAGGATAGGCGTGGGTTAGGATATTGGCCCACTCGAGCTAATAAGAAGAGAATGGCTGAGGAAAAGCGAGAAAGGAGGCTAGCTAAGCTTCAGGGGCGGGAACCAAGCTTGAAAAAGATTCCTATCTATGATCTCTCCTAGAGCTTCAGGAGCGCGGGTATGCTGGACCCCAATCAGGTGGCCGTCATTGAGGAAGAATCAGTTATGGAAGACAAAAGTGTGGACTTGGTGCGTCGCAGTGCTGCAGATGAAGAGCTTGATAATTGGAAGATCATTGATTTCCCTGTTATTTTCATTCCAAAGTAATGATTTTGTAATGCAAATTCTTTGGCTCTGCCCAAGGCCTTAGAATATTTCATAAGGGCATGCATGTTTTTTCCTTCGAATATCATCTATCAATAAGATGTTGTTTCGGACTCTCAAATGAATAAAATTGCTTTTCATTATCATGTGTCTCCATCTTGTGTTTCTATTTTGCCTGTTCATTTCTTTCTATTTCCCGCAAATGCAGATCTAAAATGAATATCTTTGAAAATAATGATGCCAACGGTTCATATGTTAATTTTGATCACCCCGTTAATCAAGCTGAGGAGGATGTTGAGAATGACTGAGAAACTCCTCCAGAATTGATGAAAATGATTGAACAAGAGGAAAAGGTTATTCAGGCGCATGGGGAATCTGTTGAGATAATTAACCTAGGCACGGAGGACAGTAAGAAGGAAGTAAAGGTGGGTACTTCAATAAAGGAAAGTGAGCACAAGAAGCTAATCGAACTCCTGCATGATTATGTTGATGTCTTCGCCCGGACTTATCAGGATATGCCAGGGTTAGATACTGACATAGTGGTGCATAAGTTGCCGGTCAAGCCAGAATGTCCTCCGGTAAAGCAGAAACTGAGAAGAATGAAGCCAGAAATGTCCTTAAGGATCAGAGATGAGGTGAAAAAGCAGTTTGACGCCGGGTTCCTAGCGGTTGCCAAGTATCCGCAATGGGTTGCTAACATCGTGCCGGTTCCGAAAAAGGACGGGAAAGTTAGAATGTGCGTTGATTACAGAGATCTGAATCGTGCTAGTCCCAAAGATGATTTTCCCCTTCCCCATATTGATGTCTTAGTGGATAGTACGGCGCAACATTCACTGTTCTCCTTCATGGATGGGTATTCAGGGTATAATCAGATCAAGATGGCTCCTGAGGACATGGAGAGGACAACTTTCACAACTCTTTGGGGAACATTCTGTTACAGAGTCATGCCATTCGGGTTGAAGAACGCCGGTGCTACCTATCAAAGGGCTATAGTCACATTATTTCACGACATGATGCACAAAGAAATAGAGGTCTACGTGGACGATATGATCGCAAAGTCTAAAACTGAGGAGGAACACATTGTCAATTTGCAAAAGCTCTTCGAGCGGTTGAGAAAATTCAAACTCAGATTAAATCCTGCCAAGTGTACCTTTGGCGTACGATCAGGAAAGTTGTTGGGATTCATCGTCAGCCAAAAGGGGATAGAAATCGATCCAGACAAGGTGCGTGCGATTCTTGAGATGCCAGTTCCTAAAACAGAAAAAGAGATTCGGGGTTTCCTTGGAAGACTGAACTACATCTCTAGTGTAACACCCTAATTTTGTCCTATCCAAAAATAAGAAATTTTATCTATTTTTAATAAAAAATAATTATTTTATTTTCATGCCATGCCTTATTTTATTTTAGTTTGCTACAAGTTCCAATTTTTGAAAAAATAATAATAATTAGAAGTAAAGAAACAAAATAAGCAAAGGAGGAAATAGGGGAGGTTTGTAAAAAATATATAGAGGTGCATTTAGGATTGGGCCATCTAAAGCCCACTCCTCCACCAAACCTTATGCCCAATTCGCATAACCCTCCACCAAACCCAATCCAACTCCTCCACCAAACCCAATCCAACTCCATCTTAACCCTAACCCATGACCCAACACCCAACTCCATCCAACCCACTCCAACTAAACCCTAATTCGCATACCTCCCCCCTTACCCTAAAAAGTGTCCACATCCAATTCCCCCCTAGCCATGAATTTCGACCATATTCATCCTCCCTTTCCTCCCTAGAAATCCGCCCCCACTCTCCTTGATTCCCTCCTTGGAACTCTCAATCCCACTTCCCCACATCCACTTCCCCATACACTCCACCCTTCCCATCACTCCCTCTCCCAACAGCTCTCTCTCACTCCCTACGCCCCTTTTCTTTCTCTCTCCCTCACACATCACTCAACTCACTCTCTCTCACACACTTCCCCTTCCAAACCCTAAACAAATTCGACACTCAACCCTCTCTCTCCTATCCCTACGGCCATCTCTCTCTCTCTCCCTCACACATCACATACTCATTCTCATTTTTTCACACACTCAATCCTCTTTCTCTCATACACTCCCACACTCCATCAAAGAAAAGAAAAAAAGCAAACATCACCTCTACCTCTCAATCCTAGCCGTCCCCTCCCTCTCTTCTCTTCCTTTCATGCTTCCTTTCACCACCACTCACGAAATCACCATTTTTGGTGCCCTCCTTTCTCTCCTCTCCCACGAAATCGCCATCTTTGGACATCACCAACACAAGAAACCGTTGGTCCCCCCAAAACTCACGGATTCATCCAAAGGAACATGCTTTCCACTTCGTTTTCTCCAAGGCTCATACGCAAACGGATCTATACATAAGGTTTAGTAAAAAAAACGAAAGGCAATGCACACCACTACGATTTCGGTTTTGTTAGTATAAATATGTGCCAAATCCTTGAAGCAATAGAGGGGTTTTTCGGTTGGTGTTTAAGAGGAAGGAAGAGGAAGATCCGAACGTAGGTGGAGATCTTGGAGCAAGAAGCAAAATCTTTTTTTTTTCTTCTTCCTTGAAATACTTGAGTGAAAGAGAGAGTTCTTCATTTTTTTTTTCTTCCCTTTTTGTTTCTCTTACTAAAACTATCATCAAAATTATTTTTGTTCTTTTATGTGAGATCCAAGAGGAAAGATTATTTACTCAAGCTTTGTGGTAATTCCTCTATCTTAGTCTTCTTTTTCGTTTTCATGACTTATTGAACCATTTACATTTTTATGTCATATTCCTTGCAAGTTATGTTTGTTGTTTGTATATTTGGACGTTGAAATTTGTGGACTTGTTGATGATCTCCTATGTTATTTTTGATAGACCAAATCTCGTAACGTCATAATTTGTTGACCATGATTTTGTTGTTTATTTGGGAGTGCCATAATCTGTGGAAATGTATTAATGCATTGTAACAACATATATGAGGATTGTCATTAACATCATAAACCCAATATTTTCTATAAAAGTGATTAAGGCATTTTTTTCCATTGTCAAAACTTATTTTTTTCTTTTTTTTGTTTATTTGTTGACCACGATTTTATTTTCTTTTTTTTTTAACCAAAAATCATTTCAACCAAATAATAACAATAAGAAATATAGCAATTTTTCTTCTAATATTAAAAAAGGATTAGGTATCAAAAGAATCAAAAAAAGGATTTAAGGTAAAATGTTTCTTTAAATAATTAATAGATCTCTTTTATACCAAATACCAACAAAAAACACTTCACAAAAATCATTTCCTAGCAATTAATAAACAAAGGGTAAATAAAACTTTTTTTAAAAAACAAATAAACTGATTTTTGTTTTTTTTTCGTTTTATTTATTTATTTAATTATTTTTTTTCTTTTCCAACCAAAAATTATTTCCACCAAAAAGATAACAACAAAAGAATCTCAAAGAAGAAAAAACAGAAAACTTTTCCTTAGTAAAAAAGAGTGGTAAGTAAAACATTTTTAAAAAAAAAACAAGTAAACTGTTATTTACACCCCCCAGGCTCAAGCATAAAGCCCCTTTTGTCACTTAAGCCCAGTTTCGCTAACTGGGCCCTCCCATGCGAATTGGGCTTCATTTTCTGCACCCCCTATTTTAAAATGCAACCCTTCCCACTGTTTATACCCCATTTTTAATAATACAGCCCTCCTTTTATTTGCACCCCCATTTCACTCTTGCATCTACCGTTTCTCTTTTTTTTTTTTTTAAAAAAATATATTTCCTTTCCCTATACAAATATTTTCTGACATTGAAGACAAATATTTTCAAACGTCGAAATCAACGAAAACACCTTTCAAAAACAAATCTTTTCAAGCGTCGAAATCAAAATTAATCATCACTAATGGTCACTCGCGCCGTTGCCGTTTGATTGCAGGTGATGATTTCATTCCTGTTGGAGCTAGTAGTGTGGCCACTCTAAACCGTTGTTGTTTGGTCCTCACAAGCGCTCTCCTTCAATTGCGAAAACCTTTTTAATGCTCAAAATAAAAACCGATTATCATTAATCATCACTCGCGCCGTTGCCGTTTGGGCGTTAATGATAATTCATTTTCATAAGAGTTAGTAGTGCGACCACTCTAAACCACTGTTGTTTGGTCACTGCGAACGCTCAACCCCTTTGCGAAAAAACTCCAAAAGGATTAAAAAACAAAACCTTTTCAAAAACAGAACTACGTAGCTTTGAATTCTCCATCGCACCGGGAGATACGTAGGAGCGGATATCCTCCGTCAAGCACAATAAACTAAAAACCTTTTTTTTCTTTTCTTTTTCTTTTTCAAAAAAAACAAACACTTTTGCCGAAAATAAAAAATTTTCATTAAGTCTTTTTATTCTCTTTTCGAAAAAGGGGCAAATTTAAGTATTTTCCAAATTAGCGCTTAAAACCACACATTTAATTAAAGGTTCCCTTTCGGTAGAAAGGAGGCGTGGGGTGCTAAAACCTTCCCTATGCCTAACCGACCCCCGAACCCAAATCTTCCGGTTTTCCAAAAGGCCATTCGCTTTCCAAAAGGTTTTTCTTCAATATTTTCCTGATAAAAAAAATATTGGTGGCGACTTCATTGATTTTCAAAAAGTTGTAAACGAATAAAGATCCCCTCAGGGACTTTTTCGGGCGCAATAGCTGGCGACTTCACTGGGGATTTTTCTTTTAAGTGGGTCAAGCCTAACTAATTAAATGTGTGGTTTAGCGCGCTATCGATGTGATTTGGATACTTTGTTACTTATATCCCTTTTCGGTTTGCTCTTCTTGTCATGTTGCGTGCATGTGCATTTATTTTCCCTCCTTTCATGTTTATTTTTCCTCGTCTTTGCTTATGTGCTTAGTATCCTCATGCTTTTCCTCCCCATCTTGTTATGTTCCCCTCTTCTTGGCCCCTCTTTCTCGAGGAAAGCAAAGCACTTGATTATTGTTGAAACCCTAGGCTAGCTAATCTGATACTGAACCCTAGTGTAGACGACATGTTATCACTTGCTATTGTCTGGACTGTTCTGGGTTTTCCTTCGCAGGTGGGGTATATGTGGGTAGTTTTAGGCGGTATGTCCCCGCTACACACACTCACCCCCTTATGATTATGAGCTTTGAGAGAGGCCTAAAACCCAAGGTCTGAAAAACACCTAGGAGAGTGGAAACGAGTAGTGACTGCCAATTGGACCGATGTCCTTCTGCTCTCACGAAAGTTTCAGCCAGAGTATGCTCTTTATGGTACCTCACACCAGATGGCATTCCATCGTTGTGGGTGTTATCATAAAAGAGATTTAGCTCTGGTAGCCTTTGCGAGGGAGTGAATAGAGCCACATGGGAGGATTACCCTTTAAATTGCCCTAGATCGTAGGTCTCACCCCTTTTTAGGTCACAAGGGCTTTCCAAATTGTGTGCTGCATTGTAAACTAGGCACGTTTTCAAAAAGGAGGTTTTTCGAAAAAAAGAGAAAATAGAGAAAGAGTTGTCGTTGTAACCTTTCTTTCGCCGGCCTGTACGAAGTGACATATGAACCACTTTATTTTAAAAAAAAAAGAGGGAGTGAAAGAGTTACCGCTGTAGCCTTTCTCATACCGGTCCATATGAAATAACGTACGACCCGCATTTTCCAAAAAAAAAAAAAACTTGAATCACTGCCAATAAAGACTGGTCTCTGAGTTACATAGACATAGAACATCATCATCATTTACACGTCATCCTTTGCATAAAACATACATTTTCATTAGTTTTCGCATGCATCTTTGCATTTCATCATGGTTTGCTTGCCGAGAACCCCAAGTAATGGAAATTTTTGTCATAGATACGGCATGGAATCTAGAAGGGAAACGGTGTATATTCCAAGGTACTCCGTTGTAAACAAGGTAGATGTGACTAGTCTGAAAAAATGTGTTAACCTGATGGGACCTATTGAAAGGGGATCGTTTGATAATGCTTATGGGAACCTCCGGAAGTTGTTGTTGCTAGAGGTGCAGACTGAGGCTATTGTGGCTTTGAGTAGATTCTATGACCCAGAAATCAGGTGCTTTCTTTTCAAAAATTTTCAAATGGCACCCACATTGGAGGAATATCAGCAGATTTTGGGCTTCACTCAGACAGAAGCTGTCCCCTACCGGTATCAAGAACAGTACTACACAGATGAGGGGTTCGCTGCATTATTGCAAGTGAGTGTAGAGGATCTGAAGCTCCAAAAGCAGAAGAGAAACAATGTGATAGGTTTCCCGCAGAGCTACCTTGAAGGTTTAATGGGAGCCTATGCTAGAAGTAAAAATTGGGTTGTCTTCAAGCGAGTTTTGGCCTTAGCAATTTTTGGGGTTGTTCTCTTTCCGCAGATTGAGAGGTATGTGGATGTGACTGTTATTGGTATTTTCCTAGCTTTTCAGAACAAGAGGAGCCCCATTAATCCAATTCCCGCCATCCTTGCTGACACTTATTCTGCTTTTACTCATCATTGTGACTTAAAAGGAAGAAAATCTCTTGCTCTTCTCACCTGTTGTATGCATGGCTTCTCATCATGCCTTCACCAACCCAACACGAGTGGAAAAGTTGATTAGCTACGCTGTAACTTGTGAGGTGAAAGCTATGAGTATTCAAGAATGGAT